>PVIW01010120.1:0-46599 GCA_004026585.1 Noctilio leporinus
AAAGAAAGAAAAAAAAAAAAAAAGTGAAGACAACACACAACCCATAGGATGGGAGTACATATCTAGACTATGTAAAGAATTCTCACAACTTAATAAAAATACAAATAACCAATGAAAAAAATGGACTAAGGATATTAATAGACACTTTTACAAAGAAATTACATAAGTGGTCAAGCAGCACATGAAATGATGCTCAACATCATTAGCCATTAGGGGAATTCAAATAAAAAACAATGAGATACTACCTGATACTCATCAGGATGTCAAAATAAAAAAAGACAAACAGTACAAAGTGTTGGTAAGAATGTACAGAAACTTATATTGAGAGTAAGATAGTAAAATAGACACTTTGAAGAAGTTTGTCAGCTCCCCAAAATGGTAAATATGAAGTTATCATATGACCTAGTAATTCTGCTCCCAGGTGTAAACCCAAAAGAAATGAAAATATATGTTCATACAAAAATGTGTACATGAATGCTCATGGTAGCATTATTTACAATAGCAAAAATGTGCGAACAACTGAAATGTCCATCAGCTGATGGATGGATAAAGAAAACATGTTCTGCAGCAGAATACCATTTGAAGGATGATGTACTGACATATACTGCAATATTGATGAACCTTAAAAACATAGGTTTTAAGTCACAAAGACTTTATGTTACATGATTCCTCATATGAAATGTCCACTGCAGGTAAGTATACAGTGACAAAAGACTAGTGGCTGCCAAGGGCTGAGGGGAAAGGGGAATGTGGAGTGACTGCTGATAGATAAGGGGTTTTCTTCTGGAGGTGCTCTAAAATGTCCTAAAATTAGATAGTGGTAATGGTTGCTCAGTTGTGAATATACTAAAAAATATTGAATGGTATACTGTAAAAGGGTAAATTTTATAATATTTGAATAATAGCTATGATTAAAATACATATTAAGAAAGAAATTAGTTACATAAAATTACATGACATTGTGTATGTGTTTATACCTTCTTCACTAGAATGTAAATTCATGAGGACAGGGAATCTACCCTGGATCTCCAGAGCCTAGAACAGTACCTAATATAAACATCTAGTAGACATTCAATAGTATATCTTGAATGAATTAATGACATGAAAAGAATTATTACAACATGTCATATAATTTGTAACATACTACATTTAAAAATTTAATATCCTAGCTGGCTAAGATAGAGGCATAGGTAGACATGCTGCATCTCTTTCCACAACTAAGAAGGACTACGTCTACCTCAAAACTGGAGACAACCAGAAGTTCCAGGAAACTGAGCTTCATGGAAGTCCAATAAACAAAGATATAAAGAAGAAATACTCATCCAGACAGATGGGAAGTGGGGGAGCCAGGACAGAGAGGACAAAGTTTGGTGGTGAAGTGCACGCAGTGGGACAGCAGCAGTGGCCAGCCAGTGGGAAGTGCAGTCTCACATTAAAGGTAGGGACACCTGGGGAGTGTTCCTAGCATTGCATCAGACTGTGAGGCTCACAGTTCCAGTGCTGGGAAAGGAAGCCATGTTGCTCTGACTGTGAAAACAGTGAGGTTTGGCAGGGGGTGGGGGTGGCAGAAGAAACTGCCAATCTTTCAGCAGAGTCTATTTATTTAGAGGGTCCCCATTGTCCTAGAACGTCCACAGACCCACCCACTCTGGGAACCACAGCGAGGGCAACAGCTAGAGAGGTGCCAGTTCCATATAACAAGTGGGAGAAGTACCTGGAAAGGGTAGGTGCTGATCAAGCAGCATTGTTCCCTCTCAGACCCTCCTCCCCCATGTATAGTACTACAGCATGGTCAAATGGGCCACCCTGTTCTGATGAATACCTAGGCTTCACCTCTAACATCATAACAGGTGCGACAGCTCTACCTAAGACACAGAAGCACACAGGAGCCTGTCAAGAGGAGGAGACAGAGAAATATGTCCCAAAAGAGGGAACATATCAAGGTTCTAGTGGGGGAACTAAATGATGAGGAGATAGCTAACCTAACAGGCAAGGAGCAAGCCAATCTAACAGAGTTCAAAACACTGGTGAAAAAGATGCTCACAGACTTGACAGATGTGCTTCAGTATGGCAAGTGCAGAAGGGAAGATGTGAAGGCTATAGTAAGTGAAACAAAGGAAAACCCACATGAAACCAATGGAAGCTGCATTCAGACCAATGATTTAGAACATAAGGAAGAAATAAATAGTCAACCAGTATAGAATGAAGAAACAATAATTGAAAAAAATGAGGAGAGGCTTAGGAACCTCTGGTTCAACTTTAAACATACCAACATCTGAATCCTAGGGGTCCCAAAAGGAGAAGAGCAACTTATTTGAGAAAGCAATCTAGGATAACTTCCCTTATCTGGCAAAGGAAGTGGACATGCAAGCATAAAAAGCACAGAGAGTCCCAAACAAGCTAGGCCCAAGGAGAACCACACCAAGATACATCATAATTAAAATGTCAGAGGTTAAAGAGAAAGAGAGACTCTTAAAAGCAACAGAATAATTTTAAAAAAATGTTACCTACAAAGGAGTTCCCATAAGACCATCAGCTGATTTCTCAAAAGAAACTTTTCAGGCAAGAATCAACTTGGCAAAAAGTATTCAAAGTGATGAAAAGCATGGGCCTATAACCAAGATTATTCTATCCAGCAAAGCTATCATTCAGAATGGAAGGACAGATAAAGTGCTTCCCAGACAAGTTAAAGCTAAAGGAATTCATCATCAACAAGCCATTATTACATGAAATATTAAAGGGACTTGAGAAAAAGAAGATCAAAACTATGAACATTAAAATGACAGCAAACTCACAACTATCAATAACAGAACCTCAACAAATAAAAACACCTACTTTGGCCCAACAGCGACCTCAAAACATCTTTTCAGGCTCCATGCAAGTACCTCATACACACCCATGATTTGTCCATACGCAACAACTGACCCTCTCATATACCCTCAACCATACAAATATTTTGGGTTTCATGATTCCTTCTTCTTACCTTCCAGTAGTTTCTCATCATATATTTTTAAAAAGATTATTGTCAAAACAACTTTTGGTTTCTCCTTTCTGTCAATAAAAGGACACTATGATGATAACAACCCAGATCTCATTGCAGCATTATTTATAATAGCCAAGACATGAATAAACCCAAGTGTTCTTCAGTGGATGACTGGAAAAAGAAGATGTGGTACACATATACAACAGATATTACCCAGCCATAAAAAGATGAAATATTGCCACTTGTGACAACATGGATGGATCTATTGTGCTAAGTGATTTCACTTATATGTGGGATATAAAACAAGCATCAAACAAACAAAACAAAAAGGTGAACTCATAGATACAGACAACACAATGGTGGTTACCAAGGGGATAAAGTGTGGCAGAGGATGAAGAGGGTAAAGGGGGTCAAATACAAGGTGATGAAAGGAGGCTAGACTTTGGGTGGTGAGCACACAATAGAGTATACAGATATCATATTATAAGTTGGACATCCTGAAATTTATATAATAGTACTAACCAATATTACCCCAATAGATTTCATTAAGTTTTTTAAGTCAAAAAGAAGAAAACAACCCAGATTATCTTCACAGGGAATAAAGGCATCAAGAATGAAATAGTGTCTCTGAGATGTTATTGAGGTTATTTACAGATTAGCACTGTTACTATGGAAGAAAGCAAGGGTGTGGATGGATTCAGGTGGACTTTCTAACGGCAGTTCCTTGAGGAAGCACTGCCAGGAGCGATGTAGCAAATTGTAGAGAGTGAGACAATCTGAGCCTGTCTTTTACAGTTCAAATGGATGCAAAAGTTGAAAATGTGCCCATGAAAAGTCATATACCAACAAAACCAAACTAAAATTTTACTCAGAGGTAATGATCCAACATAAGTCATTTATGGATTGTGTGTTATAAGGCACTTCCCTAGTTTTTAGCCTGATTTGCAATGCCTGCAAAGGTGGTTTAATTATTTTTCAGTTAAAAAAAGATCCCCAACAGTAAAGTAAAAATTGGCTTTGATGACCATAAAAAATGAACTTAGCTTTTAACGATTTTGATAACTGGGTAGTAAAAATAAACAAGCACTGGATTCAAGCTCTGTGTATGTAGACAGACCCTGGATGCTAAAGAACAAAGTTTGGCCTCAGTAATCTTCCTGACTGAGAAAATTACAGAGGAAGGAACTAGGCACTACTTTGCTGGACTCTGTTTAGAGAGCACATAAACACATGGCATTATATTAAGTGGCCCTTCATTTTACCTACAAAATTAATCAGGTAAATTATAAAAGATAATGAGAACAAAGCCAACCTTCCCGATCTCATCTTAATGTTTTCACTGGTGGTACTAGTAACTCACAGTAGCCTGTCACAGTGCTAACCTGAATGACAACTAAGGGAAATATACTGGGGCTAAGGACAGACCTGGAATAAGTTACAACCTCTGCCATCTGGTTGTTTCCCCAAACACTGTGTTAATTCCACACACGTTGGTGACATTGAGGGACAATCCACCTTGGGTTCTGGGGATAGGGACTGTGTGGGGTCTGCACAGGGTGGCCTGACAACGTTCTCTGCTCCAGTTAATACATGTTTCGCATAAAGCAGTGACACCATCACACATGGTGTGTGCCGTGTTTCTAGTTGTGACAGGCTCAGGGAGTTACTAGTTTTCTTATGAATAGCTGCAAATATCACCAGCAGGATTTTAAAGTGCTGGCTGCACTTTCAAGGTTCTTACTGACAAAGTACAGCCTGGGAGCTTGTGTTGGTCTTGTGCCCACCTGGATGCTGGCACTTCAGCATCGTGTCTGCACACCATGGCCCCAGAAGAAAAATACAATGAATGGATAAATCTGAGACTAGCATTAAAATCTGGTCCCAATACTATTACAAACTGATCTGTATGGTAGTCCCCAAACCCCATTCATATATTTAAAACTACAGCTAGCTGTTATTAGGTCACCAACAGTACTTGAGCAGGAGCAGGAGCTGTGATCTGTTTTCTGGTGGAAATACGGTCTAAGGTTAAGTGGTTTGAAGTAAGATAGGTTGGACACAGGAGCAAGACTAGAGGCATTGATGGCAGGGGTCCAAGGCCCACAGCTGTCATGTTTGAATGATTTTTGGGCTGAGTAGATGAGATTGTGTCTTGGCTGCCTGCAGTATGTGATACACAGTGATGTCAGCAGCTGTGGCTGGACAGGTCTTGTGTACCCAAGCTCCCATCAGGACTGTACACCATTCTTGGAAATCAAACACCTTTATTTTATCCTGTCCATTAATGGACATAGGCATTTAGAACTCAGTCTGGATTCAGCTCCTGTAAACCCCAGTTTGGAGTCCCTCTCTATAGGGTGAAACAGTATCCACAACGAGAACACACATGCCAAGTTCTGAATCGGAGGCCTCTTCTGGACCAAATGCCACAGGTCAGACCTTGGGTTACAAAGAGCTGATATTAGCTCAGTTGGCAAAAGCATCACCCCAATACGCCAAGGTTGTGGGTTCAATCCCTGGTCAGGGCACATATAAGAATTAATGAATGGATAGATAAGTGGAACAAATCAATGTTTCTAATAATAAAAAGTTTTTTAAAAACCAAGCTGATATTTTTATTGAATGAGGGTATAAGTCATGATTATATAGAAGATGTAGATATATAAAGTCCAGGGCCTCCTGGTAGAAAGGAGAATTATTGTTTTGGTTCTAAAATTTCCCCTTGCTGCTTACCTCTCACAAAGATGATCGTGCAAAGAGGGTTTTGATGAATGTACATAGATTCTTTTTCTCCTTTTCTTTGGGGATTTTGCTATGGCACATTGAAAAAGTATTTGTTAGTTTCAAGGCTTTTTCAGAATGCAACCCTGCTCCAGGTTTAATTATATAAATACAGGTCAACTTATTTAAAATGGGCCCCAAAGTGGCTGTCCCTGAACTACAATACTTTAGGTTCTGCAAGAGTAAGTTTCTTTATTACTGAAAGAAGTGGACGGTTATAAGTTAAAGATAAATTCTGCCTCTGCGCAGGTCACCTCTGGATGTTCTTCCCAGATTATAATAAGCAGATTGACCTGAAAGATGCTGATTCTCTGGGCACTGGGTCTTCTTTCCAGAGGACTTGGAAGTCAAGCCCTCTCTCAGCCCAGTGCTGCCTGGCCCAGCAGCTGCTCTCTTCTTGGGTTCCCATGTGCTCACCTGACCTCTGGCAGGCTCTGCAAGGACAGGCACTGGTCCTGGCCCCGAAGGTGGAGGGGTAAGACAGCAGGCCTGACATGGCAGGAATGCAGAGCAGAAAGCCTAGGACGAGTCATCTTCCTTATATGGATACCACTCTCTATTCAAATCAAAAGACATTTTTCCATGTGAACCAAAATTTGAGAGGCCATTTACGCAATCTCCCATGGCTCTGTGTGTTATCCACTCCCACTCATTGTAGGGTCTTCAAGTTAGATGATGGGGTCACCCCTGCTGCCCTCAACAGCTGAGACCATGAGGGAGTGGACTAGGCATCATTTCCTTTTAGGGCCCTAAAACACCATTTTTACTAAAATGCCTATTAGGTACTGCACAGCCTAAAGCCTTCCATGAGGAAAAAAATGCACACACCCCTCAATTTTCATGTTATTTGAACTTGTGTTTACTATTTGCTATGACTGATCTGTCCTTTAATAAGGCCAGAAACCAGTGAAATAGAAAGCTGACAATTCAAAAAAAATACATGTCTTATCTTCAAATACATCTCTGTGCTAAGTGGCTGAACTCTATGAGTCAAGGTCATCTAACCTGTGCACTGCATTCTACAGCCAGTCTTTCACCTCACTGCCAACAATGCAGTGCTGTGTTTATTCTCTCTTCTCTTGCTCATGGTCATATGGCTGTTTTCCTTATCAGTTGTTCCTCAGCTGGCCAGGCGTCTCCCAGGTGAGCCTCCATTTTTTCCAGGAAGCTTCTCCACTCATGTACAGCACACCCCAATCTTTGATAATCAGTCACACACTGATTGACATTTTCTCTTGAAGTCATGTGCTCATCTACTGTCACAAATGAGGCTTACTCATTAAGAGAAGGCACTGTGTGTTATACAAAAGAAAATCTCTTTGCACCTACAGCAGGGACTCTGTCATTTCCTCTTAAATGTCACACAAAATGTACTAGCTAATGGTTTTTAACTGTGTTGGGTCTATTTAGCTTATCTGTCATCTTCACTTGATGTCCCAAAGGCACCTCAAACTTTCCATGTCTGAGATCTCAATTCACGAAGCTCTGTGGAGCCCACTTGTCCCGCCACTTTGATCTCAGTAAGTGGTGCCCCTTCTCATCTGGTTCCAAAGACCTAGACCTTATCCTAGGCAGCTACCTTCTCTTTATTCCCTATTCCAACCCGTCACCACTGCCTACCCAAGTTAGCTTCTAAACACCTCTCTGACCACCCATGACTTCCCTCCATCTTCACACCACGCTGGTTTAAGCCACCATCACCTGCTCCCTGTGCCTCCTCATTGGTCGCACGTTTGTCTACTCAGATCACTCTCCACACAAAGTCTTTTTGCTCTTAGATAAGAACTAGGATTCCCCATCACTGCTGAGGGGCTCTGCAAGGCCTGGCTTATCAATCATGAACCCTCCCCAGCGTAGGGTTCCACTGGCCTCCCCTGGCCTCCTTCAGCTCCATGGGCTCGCATGTCCCCTCCCCTTCCACAGTGATTTTTACATGCAACTACCCTCCCCGACCCCCAGTCTGCCAGCAATATTGTTGCCTGACCTCTTCCATCTGGCTCAGAGCGCGAGTTCCTGACCTCCCACACTAGGTTGCAGCCCCCGCTCCTGCCTTTTGTATTTGTTTTTGTGGTGATCTGATCAACCCCTCCTTCAGTCTGAGCTCCATGAGCACTCAGCCCATGTTTGTTCTGCCCTCTGCTATATTTCTAGTCCTGAGCACAGTTTCCAGTCCAGAGCAGGCACTTGAACAGTCATTATCACCAACGAGCAGTTTGCTCAAACCACACTCACTCATTATACAGATGGGCAAATGAAACACGGAGTCTGTGCACTTTCCAGGTCACAGAGCTGATAAGGATCAGAGCTGGGTCGGGTCTTCTGAACCCCAATTCTGTGCTTTCTCTACATTGCGTTTTCTCACATTATTGTACTAAATAGCATAGTGATGAACATAAGCTTGAATGGTAGGGAGAGCTTGCCTCAGATTCCAGTCCTGCTCTGACCTACTTGTGTGACTTCAGGCAAAACAGCTCATCTCTCTGACTAGCGACAGTGCCCACCCATGGAGCTGTGGTGAACATTAAACAAGACAGGTGCAGTGAGTCCCACCCCAGGTGCTTGGCATGTGGCAAGCACACAAAAATGTTAGCTAATATTAATGATGGACAGGTGGTGTATACTCTAACTGTGTTCTATGCTACAGCACTATAGCTTCTGACCATATAGTATAAAACCCTTTGCTTCATTGTGTTAGGGATTCTAGCCTTTCTCCCCTGCCTGGTACAGTTACAAATTCTCCTAGCTCTGTCTAGTCTACTTCAGATGACCCTGGTTTTGTTCACAGTACAAAGCTTCCTCTCTCTTTCTCAGTTCCAGTGGACCTGTACCTGGGCAGAAGCCCGGAAATCTGCCCCTTTGGGACCCAGATAGAGATTTCCAGTGCCAGAAAGGTTTCCAACCAGCTGCAGATTGCAATTTGGGTTGTTCTATTTCTTTCTTCCCTCCTCTACACAATCCTCCTAAAATCAATGTAGATTTTCTCAGAAGGGGATGCAAAGGCAGACAGTCACAGCTGCCGGTCCCCAGCCTAGAAGCAGACCTGTAGCAGCCTAAGCAGATCTCTGTTTCTTCGCTGAAAAAGGCAGAGCACCCATGAGCCCATCTCAGGTGCATTCCTCCTTCTAGCAGGACTTTTCACTGCACATGGAGGTTAACAAGGCCACCAGCATGACACAAATAACTGGGGAGGCTAAATCCAACCCAGGTAGAAAAGAGTGGGGTGGGGGAATCCTTTCCTCCTAGAAACTCCCTGCTTTAAATTCCTTGTCTTTCAAGATACAAACAGTGTAACAACACAAACTCCCTGGAACAAGTGTGTTCAGAGTCTGAGACTTCTCTAGTGCCAGCTGAGGTCCACAGCTGCCCTGTGTCAGGGCTGATGGCCACTCTGATGCAGTGTCGCTGTGTCCCTCTCAGGTTCTCTACTTGCTCTGCCATGGGACAGGGGCACCCTGTGAACTCATATTTCTCCTGTCCCGAGAGGTGGTGTGGAACAGAGTGGGGAAGGGCAGAGCAGAGAATCAGACGCTTTCAAACCCAGCTCTGCTGCGCAGCCTCACCTACTTGGCCTTTCTAAACTCGTTTTCCTATTGCAAAAAGAGAATATGTCAAGTCCAGGGTGGGGCCTCATCTGGAGGCTAGAACGTGTTACCAGCTCAGGAACATGAATACCCCCATTCCTTCCTATGCCAGGTATAAGGGACTTTTAAAAGGTATGTTATAGGCACAAACTACAAAATTTCAAAATATAATTTTCTTACTTCCTAAGTGTCCTTATCTCTAACCTTGAGCCTCTATTTTTCTCAATAGTGAGAAATGTAACCCAGTTGCTTTTAAGTAAAGACTTAAATCCTGTAATTTCTCAGTTTACATAAATCAGCCTCTGTCTCATTCGAAAATTCCCTGCTGGGTTTAACTCTCTCAGATTCCACCCTGGGTGGATTCCAAGCCCCAGGAGACTCATGTCCCCTGGTCACAGTGAGAGTGAGGATTTGCTGGTTTCTGGCTGCCTTCCCATCCTCTCCTGGCTGCAGCCTGAGAGCTGTGGGTCATTTGGCAGGATCCTGGGGTGCAGCCCTCACAGCTCTGCCACTTCTGTGTCCAAGCACGCCTTCAGGGCTGCGGGCCCTGGCTGAGTCCTCATGGATCCTGTGGAGGCTGTGGCTTCTGACTGTCAGGTCCACGCCGGCCTGGTGCTATCTCTTGTTGTATTCTCCATCCTTTGAAGCTCTCAAGACACTTGTTCTGCCCTCGCCACTCTGCAGCATCCTCTCCTTTACCATGTTCGATCCACGGCAGTTGAAGGGAGGTCAGTGGGATGGGCAATGCAAAGATCCCCACTACTCTGGGGATCCCCAAATTATGGGGGTTCCACTGGGTTTGAGTCCCTCTTCTAGGACCCAGCCTGAAGCAGGTACAAATAGACTAAAGCTGAAATCTTGAGAATCTTCTGGAATATTCCTCCCCCTTTCCAGCTTGGATAATTTCCCTCTAATTGAGGGGTAATAGGAGGCTAGAGATTCATTTCTACCCAGCCTAACTGTACTTCTCAACTCTTTTTCTCTCTAGCCTTCTCTGGGTGAGGGTGAAAATTTCACCTTGTTGAGCTCTGTGGCCCTGCAGTGAGGGTGCCTTACACCTGGCTGTCCAAGTCAGAGTCTGGGCAAGAGCCCATCCACGGTGCCCTGAGTATCACTCTGGCTGATTAATACCACACAGAAGATCCTGCACAGAGGCGAGCTACTTGCATGAAGAACTGAGAATCCACCCCACCCAACCCTAAATATGTCTACATTTCTTGTACATTTCCAATGAATAAGACCCAAAGGACAATAAATGACCACATGAATTGTGACCTTTTTGGAAAATTTATTCTAAAAACAACATACAGTGATGCTGTGTGTTGTGTGCGTGTGACTTTTTTTTGTACATAGTTCTATGAATTTTAAAACAGATATAGATTTATGTAACTATCATCACAACCAGGACATACCACAGTTGCATCACTCCCAAAAACTCCTCCACACATCCCCCTCCTGCCTGACCCCTGACAACTGCTAATGTTACTATGTTTTATCTTTTGGACAATCTCATATAAGTGGACTCATTGAGTATGTTAGCTTTTGAGACTGGCTTCTTTCATTCAGCACAATGCCATCAAGAATTATCCACGCTGTTGTGTGTTTCAATAGCTCATTTATTTCTCTTATCTGTGGGGTCTATCGAGTTATCTCCTCTTTCATTCCTATTAAGTTTGTCTTTTCTCTTTCTTTGTTCTTACCATAGGTTTATCAGTTTTACTGACCATTTCAAAGAACCATTTTTTTGTTTCATTGATTTGCTCTATTATTTTTCTGCTTTCAATGTTATTGATTTCTCCTCTTATTATTTCCTTTCCTTTGCTTGCTTTGGGGTTATTTTGTGTGCTATACTGTAATTATGCTCTAAGCTTTAAGCATATATTATTGTCCCTCTGTGTCCACAAGGGATTGGTTTCAGGACCCCTGCAGATACCAAAATCCATGGATGCTCAAGTCCCTTATATAAATGGTGTAGTATCTATATGTAACCTACACACATTGTCCTGTATACTTTAAATCATGTTTACAACTTTTAATACCTAATGCAATGGAATGCTATGTAAATAGTTGTTATACTGTGTTAGAGAATAATGACAAGAAAAAAGTCTGTACATGTTCAGTACAGATGCATCCATCATAGACCTTATTATATCAGCAATAAGGTAACTTTTTTCCTGAGTGTTTTTAATCTGCAGTTGGTTGAATGCCCAGATGTATAACTGGTAGATATAGAAGATTGCATTCTTTTTCTAGTATATTGAGGAAGAAGTTCAGATAATTGATTTAAGACATTTCTTATTTTCTGAGTATTTAATGCTATAAATGTCATTCTAGGCATAGTTAATCATGTTCCACAAATTTCTAAATGCTTTATTTTTATTTTCCTTAAGTTTAAATTGTTTCCTATTTTTCCTTGAGACTTCCTTTTGAACTGTTGATTACTGAAAAATGTTCTATTTAATTTTAAAATGTTTAAAGAATTTTCCATGATCTTTTTCTTACTGATTTTTATTTCATTTCATCAAAGTCACACAACATACTTGATGTGATTTCAATTATTCTAATATATATATATATATATATATATATATATATATATATATATATATTTTTTTTAATGAACCAGACTATGGTCTACATTGGCCAATGTTCCATGTGCACTTGAAAAGAATGTGTGTTCGGCTGTTGTTGGATGGACCATTTCACAAGCACCAAGAAGATCCTGCTGGTTGATGGTGTTATTCAGATCTTTTATATCCTTGCTGATTCTGTCTGCTGCTTCTGTTTATCATGGAGGTGGGGTCGGGGGGCAATGGGAGGGAGAGGGTATTGAATTCTCCAAGTATAATTTTGAATTTGTCTTTTTCTCTTCTCAGCTCTCAGTTTTTGCCCGATGTATGTTAAAGGTCTATTGTTAGATGCAAACACATTTAGAAGTGTTATGTCTTCTTGGTGATTGACCCTTTTATGATTAAATATCAACCTCTTCTCTGAAGCAGAGCATTTTCTCTGCTCTGAAGTCTACATTGTCTGATGGCAATGCAGCTGCCCCAGCTTCCTTTTGACTTGCACTTCCATGCTTTATCCTTTCCCAACCTTTTAACTGGAATTTATCATTCTATTTTAAGCAAGTTTTTTGTTGACAGTGTAGAGTTGGGTCATGTTTTTAAGAAGTCTTCTTTCATACATACTCTGACATTCTTGGTCTTTTAATTGGTGTGTTCAGACCCCAGGTTGGCACATTTAAAAATTAATATTGAATAAATATTTTGGATTTTGTAGCCTGTATAGTCTGCTGCACTACTCAGCTCTGCCACTGTAGTATGAAAACAGCCAGAGGTGGGCGTGCAGAAACAAGCTTGGCTGTTCTCCAATAAAACCTTACTTACAAACGTAGATTTGGCCCATGGGCAATGGTTTAGTAAAGTCATTACATTGTATTTAATGTAATTATTGAACTCAAAAAATGTAAATACTTGAACGCAGCCTCCATTTTATTGTTTTTTCTTTATTCCCTGTTTCCTCCTTCCTGCCCTTTCTTAGGGTTGTTTGAACATTTTTCAATATTCCATTTTAATTTGATTATTGCATTTGGACTACATTTTTTTGGTATAATTTTTTAGTTGTTGGTTTGGGAATCATAATATACAAATTTAACTTTTCACAGGCTAATTAAAATCAATATTTTACCCCCCAAGTGGAATGCAGAAACCTGACTGCCTGGCGTAGGGACCTCTGTATGCTCTCCTTTGTGTGCACCGAAAACCTCACCAGACAGTACTATCATGTTGGTCTCCAGCTTTTAATTATATTTTAAAAAACTTGGTGGGATAAGAGCAGTTTATTATACACCAAGGTATTTACCAACGCTGTTGCCCTTCATTTCTGTTGTTCTAAGTTTCCTCCTGGCACCATTTCTATATAACTTCCAAACTAAGTTCTGTCTGGAGAATTATTGTTCCCTTATAAGTAGTGTGTCATTTTGCTCTGGCTGCTTTCAACATTTTCTTCCTATGTTCTTAGCTTTAGGCAGTTTGATTGTGGTCTGTATGGGCATGGATTTCTTTGAACTTATCCTGTTCAAGTTTCACTGAGCCTTTTGAATCTGTAGGTCCCTGCATCTCACCAAATTTGGAAAGTCTTGGGTCATTATTTCTTCAAAAATTTTTTCAACATACAGTCCTTCTTTTTTTCTTTTTATATTGTCCCTCAGATTCCTGGGTCTTCTCTGTTGCTGTTGTTCTTGTTTTTTTTTTTTTTTTTTAAATCTACTTTCAGTTGTTCAGATAGGACGATTTCTAATTCCTATTGATGGAGCCTCAATTTTACTGACTCTTTGTCATCTTTATCCAATGAGTTTCTCATTTTAGTTATTATATTTTTTAGTTTTATATTCTCCATTTGATTCTTTATATCTTATATTTCTTTGATAATATGTTCCATATTTCTATTCATTTTAAGAATACTTGACTTTACTTCTTGGAGCATTTTAAAGACAGCTGCATTTAATAGCTTTGTCAAAGAGATTTAACATCTGTATCACCCTTATATATTGTCTGTTGGCTGGTTTTTCCCATTCAAGTTGAGATTTTCCTGACCCTTGGTATGCTGAGTAATTTTAGATTATGTCCTGGGCATCTTGAAGATTATGTAATGCGAGGCTGGGTCTTGTTTAAATCCTATGGAAAATTGATAATAAGTAATTGATCAGGTAGAGTGCAGGCTACTAGTTCCATCCAACCTTCTATGGACTGTGCTCCTGGTGTTAGTTCAGTTTTAAAAGCATTTGACATGCTCTTAGGATCTGACCATGCCTTCACCAGTCTGGCGTCGGGTTCTGGCCTATCCTGCAGTTCAGTTCTCAGAGTCTACCTATGCTGCTCAGGTGAGACTCACACTTGTGGAGCTCAAGGGTAAGCCAAGGGAGTCATAAACACTTTTAAAGGTTCGCTTTCCCAAGTTCCTCTTTCTCCCCAATCTCTGCAGCCCTTTCCACTTTCCTGGGGCTCCCATTTTAGTCCTCTAGTCAGAAGGCTGGGGCTTGGGTCCTCTACCTATTGTGCACTTTTCACAGCTACTCATATCTGTGGCTACATGGCAGCAGAGCAGGGAGAGAATTGAAAGCACTGAGGTTGCCCCACCCTCATGGGACGCAGCGGAGAGGAAGGTTCCCCTCCCTCAGGGTTTGGCCTTTGGTGGGCTCCTGTGGCCACCACCTCTGTGGCCATGGCCATCAGGCCACTTATAGGGTGGGGGTATGAGAAAATGAAGAAAAAAGGGAAGATTTACTTGGTGTTCTCTGAGTGATAGGAGATCCCTCTCCTACCTCCATAGCCAGGAACAGGGGTCTCCTCATGGAACTCCCTTTGTCATGTCTAGATGCCCACTTCTAGGTATCAAACTGCAGAGTTGAGGCCAGAAACACACAGGAAAGCAGGATTTGTAAATTTACCATGAGTTCTATGATACTTCAAATTCTGGTCTTCCCTCTAGTTTGCCCTTTCCAGGATTCTCAGATTGCCACTCCATGCATTGTGCCCCAGCGTGCTCCTCCATCATACCCAGGACCAGGACCCAATTGAGATCTTTTGGATCACCTGCGTGGTTGCATATTGGGCTTTCATATAAGAAACGGTGTTGTGAGGAGCTGTTCGTTGGCAATAGTATACTTTAAGATCTGGAGAAGACTCACTCACTGAAGCCGGCCATAGTCCTTGCTGTCTTGCAGCTCTGCTTTCCCTTTCTGTGCACCCCATGACCATTCCCCTCACAGATCACCATGGAAGGAGAGATTGCCATGCTCCTCATAGACAATGGCTTCCGCATGTGCAGAACTGGCTTTGCTGGGGATGATATACCCTGGGCTGTGTTTCCTTCCATCATCAGGCACTCCTGACACCAGGCGTCATGGTGGGCATGGAGCCGAAGGACAGCTACATGGGTGATGAAGCTCAGAGCAAGCATAGCATCCTAACCCTAAAGTATCCAATTGTGCATGGCATTGTCACCAACTGAGGCAACGTGAAGAAGGTCCAGCACCACACTTTCTTCAAGCTGTGTGTGGCCCCCAAGGAGCACCTTGTGCTGCTGACAGAGGCTCCACTCAACCCTAAGGCCAACCATGAGAAGATGATTCAGATTGTGTTCAAGACCTTCAACAAAGCTGCCATGTATGTGGCAATCCAGACTGTGCTGTCTCCGTACATTCCTGGCCTCACTACTGGCATTGTCATGGACTCTGGGGATTGGGTTACCCATGCTGTGCCTTTCTATGATGGTTACACCCTCCCCTACACCATCTTACATCTGGACCTGGCTGGGAACTGACAGACGACCTCCTGAAGACCTTCACAGAGTGTGGCTACAACTTCACCCCATGGCTGAGCAGGTGATTGTGCATGACATCAAGGAGTTCTGGTACACTGTCCTGGACTTTGAGTAGATGACCACTGCTGCATCCTCCTCCACCTTGGAGAAGAGCTATGAGTTGCCCAATGGGCAGGTGATCACCATTGGCAATGAGCAGTTTCAGTGTCTGGAGGTGCTCTTCCTGCCCTCCCTCCTCAGCATGGAGTTCTGTGGCATCCATGAGACCACGTTTAACTCCATCATGAAGTGTGACGTGGACACCTGGAAGGACATGTATGTCAACACAGTGCTCTCTGGTGGGACCACCATGTACCCTGACATCACTGACTGAAAGCAGGAGATCCCAGCCCTGGCACCCAGCATGATGAAGATCAAGATTGTCCCCTGCCTGAGCGCAAGTACTCAGTGTACGAAGATCAGTGGCTACACCTTGCTGTCCGCCAGCAGATCGGCAAGCAAGAGAATGATGGGTCTGGCCCCTCCATTGTCCAGTGCAAATGCTTCTAAATGGACTGTGGGCAGATGTGTAGCATTTGCTGCATGAGTTGATGAAGTCTAAGTTTGTCCTTGCAAATGTATATACCTCATGCTGGCCTCATGAAACTGGAATAAGCCTTTCAAAAAGAAACTGTCCTTGAATCTTGTATCTGATCTTAGCCCTGTACTTTAGACCTAGTTGCTGATTTTGGATTTTGTATACAAGTTAACTGTGCCCTTGGTACACATTTAATATCCTATACATATCTTTGGTTTAAAACCCTATACACGCAGTCAGTCACTTGGTGGTTTGAACAAGAATGTGTAACTGGGAGAGACATCCAGTGGCTCGATGAGAATGGTAAGACCACATGTTCCTGATATGTGCAGGGTGTTACCCTTCAGGAGCTGCCTCTATCAGGGTTTCTTGAGAGGCTGACACGAGTCCTGAATCAGTTGTCATTTCTGTCCTGCCAGTCTGATGGGGCTGGTGGATCCAAACATTGGGACCCATTTTCCTTTCTTAGCTGATGTTCCTGCCAGAACATCTGGCTGTTACTTGCCTTGAGTTGGAATTGGTTTTCATTTCCACCTGTAAATTTATTCATTCTTTTAATTTATGTAAGGTTTTTAAAATTGTTTATTATTTTGAGAGAGAGGGGAAGGGAGAGAGGCAGAGAGGAAGAGAGAAACATCAATGTATGGTTGCCTTTCATCTGCCTCTAGCCACGAACCTGGCTGGAGATCTGGCTTGCAACCTGGTTATGTGCCCTGGCTGGGGAATTGAATTTATGTAAGGTTTTTGTATGCAATTCTCAATTCTTTCAGAGATGACGAATTTTGGTTCTCTACTGTCATGTGAAAACATTGGGTGCCAGCACACATCATTGTGAGGAAAATAAGAGAGCTGCAATTAAACAAAAAATATATCTGAACAAGAAAAGTTTTCTGGCCTGTCAAGAAGAAAACATTCTGAATATCTCAGGTCTGAAAACTTGCCCAAGCCTTTACTTTTGGGAAGAAACATAGTACCTTGTGGCTCTCACTCAACAGCCACCTGAATCTGTTTCACAACTTGCATTGAGCATGGAAGATGGTCTTCTATGGATGGTTATTTGTCCCATGAGCGGGGCAAAATACTGAGCTTTGGGCCAATCTCATAGTTCATCTCAATAGAGCTACAACTGTTACCTAGAATTTGGCTACTCAGGGCAATATGAAACCAGTATGGTACTAGTGCTCCTTGGCTCATGCTGCCAGATTGTTGAGTGAGGCATGTCTTTTCCCTGCTGTTCTCCTCTGCGTGTCAGAAGTGCGACATCTCAGCACGTGGTCAATGCCATTTTGCATTGAGATTTTGGTCTGCTAGTGTTGCTAGACTGACATAGGAATAAGGAGGATCAAAGTAGAAATACTCTCACCACTGCTTGAGAAAGGGTCTTGTATTAATACTGTCATTTTCCATGCAGCCCTGGTCAGAAGCAGGGCCTGCAATAAATGTCGCACAAGACTTCATTCAGCTACAATGTTGAAAGACTAACCCACCTCTGCCTCATTCTGATCACAATAAATAGTTTCATGTCTTTGTCAATGAAATACCGTGGTTGGAACAGAGGAGGAGCACTGGATTGGAGGCAGAAGACCTGCCTACCAGCCATGATATTTTAGGCCAGTAACAACACCTCCTGCTCTGTTTCTTTACCTGGAAAATGGGAATACTAAGAGCTCCTCTCTGCCTGTCTTTAGCAACATCAAGAGGAGCAAATAGCTTTACAGCTATTGGGTGGGACATCTGACTGGGATCTTTTTGTTTTTGTTTTTGTTTTTCTGGTTTTGTTTTTTTAAAGATTTTATTTATTTCCAGAGAGAGGGGAAGGGTAAGAGGCAGAGAGGGAGAGAAGAATCAATGAATGTATGGTTGCCTTCCATCTGCCTCCAGCCACAGACCTGGCTAAAAACCTGGCTTGCAACCTGATTATGTGCCCTGGCTGGGGAATTGAACCAGCGACCTTTGGGTTCGCAGGCTGGCACCTTATCCACTGTGCTACCAGCCAGGGCTGACTGGGATCTTTTTGAAGGAAAACCTGCATCATATCCATTTTATTTTATTTTTAATTTAATTTTATTGTTGCTGTATTACATCCATCCCATTTCCCCTCCCCTCTCTCCCCTTCCCCACCCACCCACTCCCCCGCAAAGTCAATCCCACTTGTTGTCCATGTCCATTATATCCATTTTACTATTCTGATATTTATCAGGTCCTTGCTAAGTACAAGAGGGGCAAAAGTATGTTCATAGTTGTTCATATAAAAAATACAATGATTAATAATACAATAATAAACTCTGTGTTATGCATACTCACAACTGTAAACCTAATCTTGCTCCACCCTGTATTTGGTGAATGAAATAATCAATGAAATGTTACTCAGTCAAAGCAATCTGAGTTAGCTATAAATTGGGCACCAAAATTCCTGCCTCAAAAGATTAAAGAAAGGATTAAACAAGATAATATAAGAGATAAGAGGTATAAAAGCACTCAGGACACATATGGGGTTCATAATTACTTTTCCCCTCACGTTCTGTAGGCTTTTCAGCATATTTTTTAGCTTAAAGCAACAATTATTAGAACCGTGCCAACTGAATATTACTTGACTTTTATAAAGTCAGCCTAAAATATCAACTACTTTCATGTTTTCTGTGTCTTTTGGAGAATGGACCCTTTCGTCATTATGTAATGCCCTTCTTTCTTTGAGAACTGTACTTGTTTCGAAATTTGCTTATCAAATTAATATAGCTACTGCACCTTTCTTTTGATAAGTGTTAGCATGGTGTATAATTTTCCATCCCTGTATTTTAAATTTGAATCTTTATATCTAAATCAGATTTCTTGTTGACAACATATAGTTGGATTTTTGAAAATCATTTATAACTATTTCTTTTAACTAGTATTTTGAACCACTCACATTCATTGTGATTATTAATGTAGTTAACTTCTACCATCTTTGTAACTTGTCTATATATACATTTAAAAGTATATATATTTTAATTTATTTATTTTTAGAGAGAAGGGATGGGAGGGAGAAAGAGGGACAGAAACATCCATGTGTGGTTGCCTCTCTCATGCCCCCAAGTGGGGACCTGGCCGGTAACCCAGACATGTGCCCTGACTGGGAATTGAACCAGAGACTCTTTAGTTTACAGGCTGGGGTCAAGTCACTGAGCCATACCAGCCAGGGCTACACATTTTTTCTTTGTTTCTTTCCCCCTCTCTTCTTCTGCCTCCTCTATGTTTGTAAAATAAACACAGTCGTCTGACTCTGTTTCTTTCAAAATGAAACAAAGATGGAGAAATACTATTAAAGAAAATTTCAGAAATGATATCACCTCCTGCCTATTTTGTCAGCACAATACTTAGGATAGTCTTAGCCTTCAAGAGAACTGTCATGTAACACAGTCTCAACACTTTTTGAATTTTAAATGTTTCTCTTTCTGTTCTGGGTAGGGCCGAAGTAATGGGCTTTCACTTTCTCCAGGGGCTGAATTACAGATATACGGTATATGGGTTGACCCTTAGGTCTGTGTAGCATATTATTACATTTGTGAATTATCTCATAGGCAAGCTGCTTGTAGTGTATGACATAAATCTTATTTTTGCTGTCTTGGTAATTTGATTGTCAGGAATTAAATGAAAAATGAAAGTAGTGTGTTTTTAATTTCAGAACTAGTTTGAATTAGGTTTGTGGTGTGGGCAGGTCTGTAGCTCGCACTTTACTGAACAGGGGTGAGGGGAAGAGCCCCTGCTCCATGAATATTCCCTGAAACTGAAGGTAATACTGTATGTTCTCTGCTGGACACAGAGAGTTGCTTCCAGACAATGCCCTGTAGATGTCAGCATTGCCACTTCTCACAGGGTAAAGTGCTGGCTTCACTGTGGGCAGGAGGGAGACCAGACTGTTACATCACTTGATTGTCACAGAATCAGGAAAATCTGGCTGTCCTTACCTGTTTACATCGGAAACCGCTAAGTTCTAGGGTATCTCCTCATTCCTTCTCATGTTCATCCACTGTCTGGAACCTGGTGTTACAAAGCACCCTCACCTTTCGGAAGCCCTCTCTCTTCTGTCTCCCTAGCTTTGTTGGGATGGGATTCTCCTGTTTTCAACAGCACATTTTCTCATCAGCTCCTGTTCCTTCTTTCCTCCTCTTCTGCCCCTACAGGGGTGTGTCCTGTGTCATCTTCTCTCCTCTGTACACAGGATCCTATCAATTTCATCCCCTTTTGTGTCAATTTTGTATAAATGCCCCCCACATTGATTTTTCTAAAACTTCCTTTTTCTCTCCTGACGTTAACCTCCATATTTAACTTTGTAATCATTCCTCCCCAGCATCGTAAAGCAGAAAGAATCTTGAAAATCAACATCGTGGGGTGGGGAGGCAATGCCACATGTAGAGGGATGCTGCTGGGGCACACCAGCACCAGCAGGATGGCAGGAACCATAAATTAAATTAAGTCAAGAGAAGCAGGCTTTCAGAGCCATAGGTAACTCAAAAATAAATAAATAAATAAATAAATAAATTGTAAAAAAGCTCCTCCTACCTGAAATTCCTGAGATAATGGGACAGAGGATCTCCCTTAAATGTGGGAGAGATTATAGACAATTTCTTCTGAATTTCAAAGGGGCAGGTGATATTTGAGTTAAAAGTATATAGCATATACTTTTTTCGAAAAAATGCCCACTGGCCCTGAACCTTGAGAGTTGCGGACACACCAAGTGTGCAGCTCCATGAAAGGTATTTGACAAGAGAAACCATGACACCTTTAAATATTTCTGAGCTATAAACACACACAAGTCCTAAGTTCTTCACACTTACTGTTCCACAGTTTTATAGTTTTGTCAGGAGTTGTTGAGGTGAGAGTTTTTCACTTATCATCTGCAGCACCTGTAGCCATTAAAGCCCAGTAATCAGTTCACACCCTGGAGCCTTATGCCCTGTGTCTGTCCTCTCCTTTCCACTGAGACCCTTGATTCTCCTTCCAGCCCTCTCACCTCTTGTCTGGGTAGTTAGTTACTCTAGCAAAGCCTTCTCACTGTTTTTCTGCCTGGAGTTTGCTTCCTACCATCCGCCTCACCTGCTACCATCTTCATCTTCCTCAAATGCGGCTTCAACCACTTTTGTACTCTGTTCAAAACTCTCAGCACCTGCAGACTGCCTCAGAGTTCCTTCTCTTTGTATTGCTATGCAAGTGTAGGGAATAAGGAGACAGATGACTCTCAAACTGACTATACCACCTTAGGGAATAATTAATGGCTGAGTCAGACTACAAACAAGTCAGGAGGTCTCTGAGTTAACAGGATTAACAGAGTAAGGATGACTAACCTACTCATGGGTTCCTGGTTCCTCCTAGAACAAAGGGAGGAAGTTATACCTTATCAAGCATGACCAAGAGGGTACAGTATGCCAATCAACCAAGAGCCAGTTAGGGGATTTCCAAAGGGGAGGCTTAAAATGACCTAGCAGCTTGAGACACTTCTTGCTAAGAATGTGACTTCAGCCAATGGGGAAACAGGAGAGGGTATCCCCGTGTTAGGGTTTAAAAATTCCTGTTCCCTCATCTGAGCATGCTCGCCCTGCCTGTCATTGGCTCACCCACTTGTTTCCGCAGAACCATGAATAAACATCTCACTTTGCTACTAAAGTACTGTGTCCCAGTTTTATTGTGAGCATTTTTCACGTAAGTCCCCCAATCCTTCTGCCTCATTTCTGGTTATGTTGTCCATCTCACACTCCAACCTTTAGGCAAATTAGGCTCTTCCCAGAGCCCCCCTGTCCTTTCCCAGGGCTGTGCCTCCTGTGGGGCTGGATCCCTCTTCTTGTAACCACTGAAGTAGTACTTACTCTTAGAGGTCAGATCGTCAGCATCCATCCTCTCTGAAGGGCCCCTAGGGACCCTGGTTGGAGGAATCCCTCCTTTCTGTAGTGATCCAAACAAATATCCATTCTCCAGACTTGGAAATCAGACCTAGTTTTCAGATCATCCATTTAACAAATGGGTGTTGAATTACACAGGATGGCTAGGGTAGACAGTGATGTGTCCGTGGATCAGAGATCATTCTGAGTGTGCAGCACTGAAGGGGATGAGGGGTAGGAGGTTCTCAGCATAGTTCACTATGGGCAACCAGGTGCCTTACACAAAGGGACCCACGTTCCCAGTTCTAACCTGGATGGAAAAGTACAGCACAACCCACCACGCGTACCTCTCAGAAAGATGGCAGAAGTGGTGAGGAGAGAGCTAGGCCTCATCAGGGCACTAGTCCACAGTTCTCTGTCTTTCCGTGTCTATGCTGGCAGTGTGCCTGAGAAGCTACTGAAGATGACAATATCCTTAGAAATTCTCCCAGGTTTTAATGCTCCATGGCGGTTGCTGTTTAAAAATGGCTTTCCTAAAGAGACAAATCTAACATATTTTCTAAAATGTGATGGTCATAGCAGATACACTAAAAGTGGGCTACACCAATAAACAGGCATCCTCCATCACCTGAGGAGGAGCTAGGCACTTTGGTATTTAAGTGACAGCATTGTCACAGTTGGAGGAACTGAATTAAATCAGAGACATCAGAGCATGAAAGCCCCTTCACTCTAGTCTTGTCCTTAAAGTTGGACCTTAAGTCACCCCACCTTAAAGTGAAAAAAGGGTCAAAATAGGAAAGACATAAAATGGAGTCACTTTAAATAAGCTGCTAAAATTATTAGCATGATGAAGGTCGAGACATGAAAAGACTCCACTCTTGTTCTAACTAGCCTGGGAACTTAAACTTTTTTGAACTTTCCAGTCCTGCATCGGTATGTGAACCTACCTCTGGACCTACACACAGTCCTCTAATTAGCCCTGAAGGACTCATATATCCAGGTCCTGATTACCCTCTGAAGGACTCACTTGACATCCATTATCCAACCACTGGACAACCCCAGACCCCCTGGCATCCATCATCCCAGCTGCCTGATGTCTGACTGATAATCATCCTGGACCATCCTAGGGCTGAGAATGCAGGATTTCATAGTTCTTAAGCATGCACCTTTTACTATAAAAACTTCGAACTTTTCTTTCTTCTTTGGAACACATCTGGGTTTTTGCCTCGCTGTATTTCCCAGTGTGGAAATTCTAAGACTCTTGAATAAATCTCTATCATTTATTCCTAACAAAGCCTCCAGACTCTTTGAGTTCCTTTGACAGGAGAAAAACTGAGGCCTAGGAAAGTTAAAAACCTCATCTCTCAGAGGAAAAACAGTTTGAAGCTGAGGCAACCATACTGCTTACCAACTCAGACAGTTATTATTTTTGAGTTATTCCTTCAACCTGTTTTTACTTTAAGAGAAGTTTACAGCATTGAACTTATTTTAAAATAACTTTCCAGTGACATATGAATAGAGACATCGGCAATTGTCAGAGGGCAGGGTTTAGATGGGTTGAACGGCATGGCCTTGCAGGGTACTCTTCCCAATATGTGAGCTGCTGCCTCCCTGGGCCACAGGGAAACCATGCTGCCTTCTGCATCTTAGAATATTTTAAAGGCGTGGACTTTCACTGCAGATCACTTTTACCCAACTGCTGACCAGGGTCCAGAGAAAGCCTGCAGGTCTTTAGCAAGGAGTAGACGGAGCTTGTCTTTCTTTTCCCATAGCATCTCTTTGTACAGTTGCACCCAGCTTAAAGAAGGGGATAGGTGCTGAGAAATGATTTTGTGGTTGTATGAATACCACAGAGCGCACTTTTATACCTCGGTGGTACAGCCTACTGCTGTAATTGTACATGCCATACTGTACCCTGCTGGCAGTGCAGTTATACCAGCATCACCACACACGCTTGCATAATCGTAATGTTAGCCCTGACAGTTGGGTTTTTGTTTGTCTGTTTTTGTAACACCTGTGTGTGACTTAATCTCAGATTGCTGAGGCATCCATTTCAAAGGAGGTTATCTGAACCAACACCCTGCAAGCCACACAACTAGATAAAGAGCCCGACTACACCCCCACCTCCCGCCCCAGGGGCTCTTTGTTTCAGATCTTGGTTGATTTCAATAACTGACCATTTGGGCTACTTGTTTTTTCTCTTCCCACCCTTTAAATTCTCACTCTTATGTTTAAATTCAATAAAGAGTGAGTCAGAGGAAACTCTAGGCCACTCTCAACGCCACATAAACAGAATGCCGGGCATCTCCCCCTCTTCCTCTCAGTACCACAGACTTCAACCACCTATACCCCAGGACCTGCAAGTAATAAACTGTTTCATTCTTTTTTTTTTTTTTTTTCCTATAGTTTCCTAATGGTTATCACTAAAGGGCCTCTTGCAATGATAAGAAACATAAGTTAGTCTAGTTGTAACATTAATTTAGAAAGGAGAGATGTCTGAGCAGCTCATGGGCCCAGGGGAGTGCCCCCGGGCATTTCTAGATTATAACACTGGTATTGCCAGAACCCTAATATGTTGCCCTATCATTTACAATGGCTATGAAGTCATTAGCTGATAAGAATCTTTTTAGCAGCTCCATTATAATTTTATGGAACCATCATATATGTGGTTCATCTTTGACCAAAATGTTGTTATGCAGTGCATGAATGTATTCAAAAGGTGTGTCATTTAATTAAAAAAAAAATGTATAACAAAGTGTGAGATGAACTGAACAGGGATGACTTGTTTCTGCCTTAGTCAAGTATTAATCTTAGCTTATTACCTCACTATGGAATTTATATTATCATCAATGAAGTTGGGTCTTATCAAGGTCCCAATATTGGGAATCTTCCAAAAAAAAGTTGAGAAGATTTGCAGTTTTGAGTTTTATTTTCTACCTACTACAGTGTTTTTCATTTTGATACCCCAGGCCAGGGGTTCTTATTATTCAAATGCCTGCTTGGCATAGTTGGGTGATTTCCTTCATTGATATTGGGAATATTGTGGTATTTGGGGGATTATGCTAAAATTTTTCTTAAGTTAGAGTCTTAAGAGTATAACAAATATTCATGATTCTCCCAGCCAGGTAGTGGGTGGCATTTACTTCTGTGAACATAATATTCTTTCAGAATATTATTGAAACAATTTACTTCACTAACATTTCCCACCAGGTTATATGCTGAAAAACAGTCAGAAGCGCCAACCTAAGTGCTCCTATTTCCTCTAAACCTTTGGGTATTCAAAGTTAAATTAAGGGAAGCGAAGATTATCACAGGGCACAGTTTATAAGAGGGAGGGACACAAACACATGGTCTTTAAATGATCATCTTGAGGATCTGTGGGGCGACAAAGAGCTTCCTGTGTTTCATTTTGATCAGGTGTTATCTTTGCTCTCAGAGCTGCCGCAGCAGGAAAGTCTCTGAAGCAATGAGGCCTTTGGCTGGTGGAAGAATGGCTTCTCTGCTGCTTTTTCTTGCTGGTGAATCTCTGCATTTAAAACCTGAATGTATTCAATGGCTAAAGCTAGCAAGCATTTATTTTACAGCTGGTTTCTATCCCTGTCTCGACTCTTCTCCCCTTTTACACACAGCCTGCTCTGACCAAAGAACCAGTCTCAAGGCTACTGAGCAAGGATGATGAAGTGGGGTTACCTTCACAACCAGGAGCTTGTAGTCTGTATAGTGAAATCATTGCCCTTTTAAAAACAGTTCTTATGTCCCTAGATCTCTACTCATCAAGCACTGACTCATTTATCAAGAGCTCAAAGGCTGGGAAGGGACTTCTTGCAGACAACCAGCTCTGGGCACCCTCTTTCCACACATGCTCTTCCTCCCTTGTCACCCATCCCAAACCGGGCCCATCTCCCCATCCTGGCTCTCCCAGCTCTCCTTTCCGGGCCATCCTGCTCCCCTCACAAAAACTGGGCATTCACCTGAGCACATACCACTGTTTCATGGCAACAGGTGAACTTTCACTTTAGGTCATTTTCTGTTTGCATCAGGTGTAATGGTTTAACCTCTGGATCATTGTTTCACTTTTTGTTTTTTCCAATCATCCCCTTCAGTGGGATAACTTGTTTCTGCCTTAGTCAAGTATTTATTCTTAGCTTATTACCTCACTATGAAATTTATATTATCATCAATGAAGTTGGGTCTTATCAAGGCCCCAGTATTGGGAATCTTCCAAAAAAAGGTTGAGAAGATATTGCAGTTTTGAGTTTTATTTTCTACCTACTACAATGTTTTTCATTTTAGATACCCCAGGCCAGGGGTTCTTATTATTCTTCCCCTTAAGTGCATCAAGAGCACCTTGAAAACTGGGGGAGAGGCAGAAGTAGCATAGCAAAGGTGTGGGAAAATGCAGGTATTGGATATGCACTGACCTGCATCTATGTGGTGGCTCCATCATTTTCTAATTATGCTATCTTTGAAAGGCTACACAATCTCCCTGAGCCTGTTTCCTCAATTGTCCCATGAGAATAATCTCTACGCCAAGTAGGGTTGTTGGGAGAATCAAAATAATATATGTAAAATGCCTAGGACAAAGGAGATGGTTAATAAACAGGAGTGATACCATTAAGGAGCTGTGCTGTCTATTTTTTAAAACCCTCTATAGAACCTTTCTTTTAAAAAAAAATATTGATTTTAGAGAGAGAGAAAGGGAGATGAAAGAGAGAAACATCAGTTGGCTACCTCCCATACACTCCTGGTCTAGAGATAGATCCCACAACCTGGGTATGTGCCCTGACTGGGAATCAAACCCACAAACCTTTGGCATATGGGATGATGCTCCAGTCAACTGAGCCAAACCAGCTAGGGCAATAAAACATATATATATCTCATATCCTTTATATATCCCCAATTAACAATAAAAACATAGATAAAGTGAATACATGATAAAATGTTCATAAGTATTAAGTACAGACAATGGGTATCAAATAGTAAAAAGCATACATACACATACACACAGTTGGGGGAGAAGGGGGCTTATGTATCATTAATTTTTATTAAACTTAGAAAGTACACAAATTCTTGACACTAATTTTCATGCCTTTTATGCCTAAACTGTTTAATAATAAATAAAAATGCAATTAAAAGTCACTTGCTATCACATTCATAATGTTCCTGATAAAAATGACACATTACTGTAAAAATAGTTAATAAATATAATAGATCTTATTAGAAATAACATGAAAATAAATGCATCCTCAAATGTAACTTAGATGAACGTTGATACTGCAGGGCGAGGCACACCACAGAACACAGGCCCACCGGCTGCACTATTTCCTGTATTAGCCAGCAGGTGCTGCTGAACAGTTGGGTCCTCAGGAGAGAGACCCAAGATTTCTGAGGGGTAAGTGGATATAATGCTCACCTCCTCCCAAGACCAAACTGGAGTTACAACTAAAATATAGAGCAACCAACCTGAATAACCAACTGAAGACGAGCTGAAGAGAAGTCTTATAACCAAGGATTTACAGAAGAAGCCACAAGATTGGTAGGAAGGTCAGAGTCTGAAAAGGGCTGGCTTCACGCCCATAGGCAATGACTGAAATTCTGGAGATATCACACCTGCAAAGGCTCCCCCCGACAAGTGTTAGAACCCAAGTTGGGATCCCCAGCTCTGAGCACCAGAGGGGCAAAGAAGCGTGCACATAACATCTGGCTGTAAAAATTAGCACGGATTCTGTCTGCTAGGGACAGGCAGTAGTCCACCACCTCTGGACCCCCAGTAGCCCCACACTGCAGAGCTTGGAGTCAGTGGCCTGGGCCAGGGTATAGAAATCTGGACAGACTGAGGGAGTATCAGTGACTGAGTTGGGTGGCTCTAGGGTGGGGGACCATTCCCCCGACATTCCCATGAACTTGACTGGCACTTCCTCCTCATGGGAGATCTGCTAGCCCCACTCTCTTGGCTTCCAGCAACCTCACCCTCCCAATTCCTGGTAGCTCTGCCCTGCCAATGTCTAGACAGGACCCAGACAGATTGAGCTTTGTGGCTCTGAGGCAGGGCCCATATTCCCTACCTTTCCCCAAGTTTGAACAGTACCACCCCTTCAGGGAGGTCCACTAACCCCATCTTACCAACAACTCCTGGCTGTTTCACCCTGTTGAGATCAGGCTCCTGGCTGAATATGAGACAGACTGAGTGTGTGGCTCTAGGACAGGGGCCATTTTTCCCTTGCACACCTGAGCAGTGCAAAGCTCTCCCTCCACATGGTCAAAATTGGTCTGTTAGGGCCTAATAAACTCTGTTGGCTTCACTCTGATGACTCCCTGAGATCTTGCCACACTGCAAAGGTATGTGAACACCCAGAAAGTGGCAGCCAGACTTGGCATAGCCTGGGACATTTGCTGAGTGGCTTTAGATCCTGTTTTGTCACCAAGTTTGAACCTGTATTGATCTGGTGAATACATTCACCCCTACCTGCTGACTCACTGAGAACCTATCTCATGCAACTCTAGTACTCCCACAGGTTCTTTTAGTGACTGAGGCTAACAGGCAGTCAGCAGGTGGAGGCAGGAAGAGGCAGATCTTGGGGTTCTCTGGGAATTTTGCTGAACTACTTCTGGGACTGGTGCTGGTAAAAGCTGAGCTTGATGTACAACTTTGTTCTTTCTGCACACACCCAGGCCCAGCAGAGGTAGCCACAAAGTGAAGGTCACTTTAAAATGCTAAAAGGTTGCCCTGGGTCAGTCACAGGCAGTGCCTGGCATTGGCCTACACCAGAGTCCCTCCCAAGGTATCCCAGAACCTGCACAACCAGTGACCAACTTTAGATAACATTAGAGCAAGATGCAGTTAACTTCACAAGAGGCATACCCAAACGGAGATCTTGGCAGGCACCAGGCCCTGCTGAGGTGAATTCTGTTTCACATGGCCAGCACCTGCACAGTTGCTCATACACTGACGTACAGTTTGATCTTCACAGTCAGCTCACCTTCACACACAAACAGGCCAGTAGGAAACAAGATTCAATTTCCACAGGCAAGCCAACATAACCTACATAGGGACATGCATGGAGCACCCATCTCAGGTAATCAAGGAAACTCTGCCAAGGATGTAGAAGACCTATATTCAAAAAATTATAAGACACTGAAGAAAGAAATTTAAAAAATACAAGTGGAAGTATATACCATGTTCATGGATTGGAAAATTAACATTAAACTGCCCATATTACCTAAGGCAATCAATAAATTAAACACACTTCCTATAAAGACACTAATGGCACATTTCTCTAGAAATATTATATATATTATATTAATATATTATGTATAAATAGTATTAAATATAATACTAGAGAAATATTCCAAAAATGTATACGGAATCACAAAAGACCCCAAATAGCCCCAGAAATCCTGAGAAAGAACCAAGAAGGAGGGGTCACACTACCTGATATCAAACAATACTACAGGCTATAGTAATCAAAACAACATGCTACTGTCATAAAAACAAACATATAGATCAATAGAACAGAATAGAGAACTTAGAAATAAGCCTATGCCATTATGGTAAATTAATATTTGACAAAGGAGGCAAAAACATATACTAGAGAAAAGACAGTCTATTCAATAAATATTGTTGGAATAATTGGACAGCTACATGCTAAAAAAAGAAAAAGAAGGAAACCAGACCACTTTCTTATACCATATATAAGAATAAACTGACAATGGATAAAAGACTTAAATGTTAGACTTGCAACCATAAAAATTCCTCCTCAAAACTTAGGCAATAAAATCTTCAACATTTCTCATAGCAATATTTCTCTTTCTGATATATTGACTCAGGCAAGGAAAATAACAGAAAAAAATAAATGAGACTATATCAAAGTAAAAAGTTCTTGCACAGCAAAGGAAACCAACAACAAAATGAAAAGATAACCCACTGAATGGGAAAACATATTTGTTAATGATACATCTGATAAGGGGTTAATATACAAAATTTATAAAGAACTTTAACAACTCAGCACCAAAAAAATAAACAATCCATTTAGAAAATGAGCAAAGAACCTGATAGATACTTCTCCAAAGAGGAATTACAGATGACCAATAGACATATCAAAGAATGCTCAATGTCACTAATCATCACAGATGTGCAGACTAAAACCACAATGAGATATCAACAGCTCACACTTGTGAGAATGGCCATCATCAATGCATCAACAAACAATAAGTGTTGGTGAGAACGTGGGGAAAAGGAAACCCTCATGCACTGTTGGGGCAGTCACTGTGGCAAATATTATGGAGGTTCCAAAAAAATTAAAAACGGAACTGCCTTATGACCCAGCAATTCTACTGCTGGGAATATACATGTATATGAAAAAACCTGAAACACTGATTTGAAAGAACATAAGCACCCCTATGGTCACTGCAGTGTGATTTACAGTCACCAAGATATGGAAGCAGCTAAGTGCCCATCAGTAGATGAATGGATAAAAAGCTGTGGTACATTTCTACAATGGAATACTACTCAGCCATGAAAAAGAAGGAACTTTCACCTTTGCGATGGCAAGGATGGACCCAGAGAGTGTTGTGCTAACTGACATAAGCCCACCAGAGAAAGACAAGCACCATATGATTTCATTTATATTTTGAATCTAACGAACAAAATAAACTGACAAAATAGAAACAGACTCATAGATACAGGGATCATACTGACAACTGTCAGAGGAGAGGGGGTTGGGGGCAGGGTGAAAATAGTGAAGGGATTCGGCAAGGAAAAACTCATAGACATAGACAACAGTACCATGATTACCAGAGGGAAAGGCAGGTGGGGCATGTGGGAAAGGGTAAATGGGGTATAAATGGTGATGGAAGACTTGACTTGGAGTAGTGAACACACAATATGTGTACATGTGATGCATTATAGAATTATATAAGTTTACTAACCAATGTCATCTCAATAAATCCAATTTAAAAAAATGAATAGACTTCTCATGAACCAGGCAGCAATAGAAAAATACATTCCACTTCACCCTCAGAAGTGTGAGTCCCTGAGAGTCACACTCATTATTTCACTACCTGGATGTCTGGCTGTTGGGTTGCAACAGATTCATTCATGGCCAGTGGTAAGGACTGTGTCTTGCCACAGGCGCAGAGTGCAAGGAAAAGGCTGGTGCTGGCATCTAAATGTGGCACCTTAGAACTTCTGGACACAGGGCTTAGGCTGTGTCACAGCTGACATTCACTGCCACTCTGCCAGGAGCTATAAAGCATGGGGCAGGCATGGAAGGTTCATATCCAGCTGCTGGGTCCTTTTTTTAGTGACTTTGCATACACTGCAATTGACTTCCAATATATACTTAATGACGTCAGCACATTCTGGAAGCAGCATAAAGTAGCAGTTAAATAACTCGACTAGAAAAATTACTCCTATTCTTAAAGTATACCCAGGCTGAAACCTTTACACACATGTAGAAAGACATGAGAGTGGTTTGTACTGTTTCAACTTTATGTGTTATATCTCATATACGTTTTATTCATCTTGCTTGAGAGTAAAATATTTGAGGGTAGAGGGCCTTGTCATATTTCCTTGTAGTCAAAAAGAGTATTTTATTGAATGTTTGTTCAAAGTTCCTTCACCTATTAATTCAGAACATTATCACAATAATCTCGTGAAGAGTTATTATTAGTCCTCTTTGAAAATGAGGAGACTGCGAATCATACAGAGGTGACTGAGCTAGTGAGGGTTGAAACAAAGGCAAGGATGTTATTCTTTTTGGTGATGATGACGAGTCTTCAAAAGGGCCAGTAACTTGCTGGAGATCCACAGCCAGAAGGAGGCAGAGGTAGGACTGACTCCTGGCTGGCACTGCACCCTCTCTCCACTGTGTCATGCTTTGCAGATGAATATGCTACAGTGTAGAAGAGATAGGTGTGTTGAGTTCCAGCAGTCTTCTACTGGAAGAGTAAAAAAGATGTCTTTGGAGGCTGTGTAGAGAGGCCATACTTTTCAGAGTGGTCATGTGTGGCTATGACTGTTTCTCATTCATAATAACAATGCATTGGCTTCCCACAGAGCGACGCTGAGTATCTCAGGATCACTGGCCCTTGCTTGTCAAAGAGGCTCCATCATGGAGACTTCCAGGTGCCTTTGCCTCTGTTTGCCAGGTGCTTCACCCGAGTCATACCTCTTGGTCACATTTGGTATTACTGGAAACCTCTCAAGCCAATCATCTTAAACCACATAGGGTACATGACAGCCATGCAGAAGCCGCTTATGTTCAATTATAAACTTTTTTTTAACTTGTCCATTTTTTTCTCCTGGGGTTTATCTGGGGAGAGTTGAAAAGAACACACCATGTGGGAGGTGAAATGTCATGGTTATTTGGGAGACCTGTTTGGAGTTGCTGGTTGTGATTTACTGGAAAGAAAATGAAATTCATATCTTCCATCCATCTTGCTGAAATGTCAGGCCGGGTGTAGCTCTAGTAGTACGAGGGCCAATGGAGACCCCTGCAAATTATTTGCCAGCCCTTTCAGTTTCTGATTTAAGAGTCACATGTGTGCTGCACAGAATAAAACTCATGGTACATGGACCAATGAGGAATTTCCCTGGAACAGAAATACACAACTACAGGGCAATGACTCTTAATTTTGGCATAGAAACTCTCTTCTCGGCCATGATGCCATAAATGAGGTCCAAAAGTCCCCACTGGAAAACACAGCTCATACTACCAATATGTTATGTCAATGTCTATCCATTTGAAAATTCGATCAAGGATTTTCTATGACTGTGAAAGATGCATGAAAGGAGTAGCAATGTAAATGTTATCATTGAGCTTCAGTGGATAGCCCTGATTTCCTCTTTACTAAAGACTTGATAGTCAGTGGAAAATACACATCCAGCTGAAGAACAAAAGACATGCCACTCTTTCTCTAAAAAGAAAAATGCTCACTATTTACCATGGCAAGCAGGCCTCTTCACCACCTCAAAAATGTGTTTGTAATTTTAATTCTTACGGGGATAGTATCTAGCCACTTGAAGTGTTCCAGGTTGATACCAGTAGTGCTAGGCCAAAAAGCAAGATATGAAATTCAACTTGGCACATTACTGCTGGTTGTAACATTTTGGATAAGGAAGAGGCTAAAATCATTGGTAAACCAAAATGTGTTCATCTTGCCCTAGATTACAACAAATAGATAATTGGCTCTTTCTGTTGAAAGCATTAAGCAAACACAGCAGCAGCAGAGTTCAGCTAGGACTTCCTGGGGACGAGGGAGGGCAAAGGGTATCATAAAAGCCCAAAGAGACCCCCACACTTCAAGCTTTAGATGACAAATAAAATAAGTGAACATGGTGCTACTTAACATTTCTGATTTTCTTCTTTAAATTAGCCAAGAATTATGTTAGTCCATTTTCTTATTTGGAGAGCAGTTATATTGCATTTTCATTTTATCTTCCTATTTATAGATACCAGAAGGTCCATATGTGAAAATGAAAATGCCCTATTGGCTTTTAATATGCTGACTTATAAGATTTAAACCTCACAGGTAAATGTTCATTTTCTCTCCTCTGAACACACCTTGGCTGCCTCACTATGGATCACCAATACCCTCACTCAGGCCCCAGCCTTTCCCTAGTCTCCAATCCAGGTCGAGGGTGGGAAGCTCACCCACACCATGGCGGATAACAGACTGTGCATCCAGATGGCCCCAAGTCTCTGGACACTTACTTGCTAAGAAGAAACCAGCCCTACCAGCACTTCCAGAAACAACCCAGGGAGCACAGAGTGTCCTCCTGCCCCCATGCAGCCCTGGGAAGACTTTGAGCAGGTACTGAGGAGGCATGCCAGGCCAAGCCAGTCCCATCAGCGGCCAGCCTTGTTTTCCTGTGACCTGAAATGGGCAGAAATGTTGGAATCTGGCCATCTCTTATACGCAGTGTAAACCATCACATGCTCCATTTTCTTCAAAGATGTCACCTTCAAAATGTTCATTTCTGTCCTTTTCTTTTTGACACAATTTTCCCTTTTAGAATCAGGTTAGTAAATCATTTTATCCCAATTAATTTCTTTCACACATAACTATAAACTTGGCACCCGAATATTTTGCCAGATATTTTATAACCTTCTGAAAATCCAATTGCTAACCCAAATTCACATACATGTACACACAGGCACCCATGCACACACAAATAACCATGACTGTGACTGCCCTCCGCCGAAACAAAGAGCCCTGCAACATTCACAGAATGTGGCCTCACCTTTCCAAAGAAGTGCTGAGTGGACACCGCGAGTGCCTGGAACCCGCGGATGGCACATCTCAACTCTGCCTGCACAAGGCCCAGCTGCCTGGCCTGCTGCTCACTCTTCTCCTTGAGCCGCTGAACCAGCTGCCGCTCAGCCTCTCGGGCCTGCAGGTCCGGCTTGGGGGAAAACCCATTCCGGGGAGCTGTGCTTCTCTGCTTGGGGTATCCTGTTTAAAAAAAAATACAGTCACCTGTAAAAAAACCATTCAGCCTAAATGGGACAAGAGACCCTTATTAGCAGATTTCATCAAGAGCACGAAGCCAAAAATGAACAGCCATAGTTTATCATTATATGTATTAGAAAGAAAAAAAGAGGCAGGGACTTAAAATATTTGCCCTGTTTACATGGTTCTAATACAAGGTTTCATGCTTAGAAAAAAATAATAGGCCAAATTGCCAAATTTCTTTCAGCTTCTTCCATTTCTTCCAGATCTGCTTAGAGAGATTGGAGCAGATGTTTCATCTTTAAGGGAATTACTCTTTGAAAACATCTAATGGCAAATAAATCAATCAGTTCAGGTCAAAGTCATAGTTGTAACCTAGCAACCTTTTAATTGAGCATCAGGGAGTACTGCCTCATGCCCTTCCTTCCCTTTCTGTGGTCCTTCTAGTTACCCTTTCTTCAATGTCAGGTTAAAAAAACACCTCTGATGACCTCAGCTCCAGGCTTTTCTACAGCATCAATATTCTACAAAATCTTTTCCCATGTGATCACTCACACCATCTCCACAGCTCAAGGTCCAGTCTAAGCCACCATGACCTTTCACTTTCTCTGGGAAGCCCTGCTTCTTCTCATTTTTCACTGCACAGCAGCCAGAATGATCTTTATAAATATAAAAAAGCTCATGACATGTGGACCACTCCCTCTTCTGTTATGCTCCATGGCAGTAAGAGGAAAGAGCTCATTCCTTTCCATGACCACGAAGACTCTGAGATCTGGTTCCTGCCAGGAGAATGTTAGGTGTGTGCATGTCATCAGGGGTGAGGGGACACAAGGGAAAGAATCTGCCTAGGGTTGAGAAGGCTTTAAGGAGAGTGAAGGTGTAAAGGCAAGGTCCCAGGAAAGAGCAGAGACAGCATTGTATCATGGTCCAAGACCCAGCATGGCTCCTCCTCAGAGCTGCTGGCCTTCTCATGGGAGCTTGGGCAGCCCTGACACTCAGAGAATCTCTGTGGTGCATGATGAATGTATATATTCCAGAAGCATGTTCGTTCCTTTGCCCAAGAAGATCCAGGAGCACATGACATAGACACTGACTACCCAGCCATGAATAAACTTTAATATTTCAAACATTCTTATATCTCCACATATCCACCTCCAAACATAAAACAAACCAGAAAAGGTAGCCTCTTCAGTACCTGATATACAGACAAAGCAGAATAATGGGCTTGGAATACACAAGTGGTCTCATTGATAGGGAGAGATCTGATTAAGATCACTATGGCCCCAGGAGGGGCCTTAGGAGGAGTTTGCTGAGGCCATAGAAGGCAGTTTAGGACGGGATTGGCTGAGAAGCTGATGCCTCCAGAGCCAATGGGAATAAAAAGAGGGCAGGCCCTTTGGCTCAGGAGCTTTTCTGGCTCCCAAGCTGGCTCTCTCTCAGGCTCTTCTTCCTTGAGGAGGCCTGGATGGCCATGCAGCTGCCTGCATTTCCCAATGGATGGTATTTTGGATGGGAAGGAACTCCGGACGCAATCTAGGGTCTCACTGGTCTGGCAGAGGGTGGAAGGTTTATTCTTTGGGTGTTCTAGAGGGAACAGTCTCTGAGGCAGAAGCCTGCCATTCTTTGAAATTATGTAGCTTTTGAGTATTATGCCATTTTAGTTTGTAAACTAACCCTAGCAGGGGTGTCAGACTCATTTTCACCAGGGGCTATATCAGCCTCCCGGTTGCCTTCAAAGGGCCGAATGTAATTTTAGGACTGTATAAATGTAACTACTCCTTAACAGTTAAGTGAGCCAGGTAGAAAGAAACAAGGTGCTGGGCTGAAGGTGCTGGGCCAGATAAAACAAGGTGGAGGGCCGGATTCAGCCCAAGGGCCTTGTGTTTGCCACACATAAAATAAAGATCCCTTTCCTTTATCACCAAACCTTTGCCTCTTTGCCTCTGGAATTTTACCTAGAGGGTGGCAGTGGGACCCCAATTGCTGTTCAGTAACATCATCTTTTATGGGGAAAATATGGTTACTTGCTCTAACTACTTCTGATTGTTAATTTAATGGTAAGCATGAAGATTTTAATTAAATCTCCCTCCTATCAGGGAATCATCAGAAGTTGCAGGACATATCTTAAACTGGTAGAATGTGAACTTACTGCTTCTTTAAAATTTAAGACAGCTGAGTACATACTATTACAGAAAATTCACTTGTATTTGCACATTGTAGGCAAATCAATTTTAATATGTACTCAAACCTAACATTGTCAATACTGAACACAAAAGAAAAATAACTACCCACAAAACATGTGAGATTTACCTCACACATAAAACTCTAGGACACAACCTAAGGCCTAAGGTGGACTTTCTTTTTCATAATTACTGTTTTCCATTTTATTGCTGTGGCTGGTGATTTTATAAAAACACTCCAGTGCTTTAATTGATGTATTGAGGTACCAGGTGCTTGACACTGATACAATAGAAGACACTTCTTTTAGAAATCTGAAGGAAATAAACAATATACCTCCAGCTCAGTGAATTAAAGCTAATTGTAATCTAGGGCACATAGTCACATCTGAGCTTGTAAGTGTATTAGTAAGCACTCGTGTTGTCATACATTTTTAGCTGTCAGATTTACTCCCTGTTATCATTATTGTTACTGTCAATATCACCACCATCATCATTATTAGGTTAGCAATTACAGTCAGTGGTAAATAGACAACATAAAAGGGTTTGGTGAAACCTTATTCTTGGTGCTGAAGGGAAGCAAAGTCTGCCACCCCCAAAATATGCCTTTGGAATATTGATTATTTTAACTTGGTTATTAAGGAACAAAAGACTCAGAAAGAACCTTTGACCCTCCTCCTTTACCTGTCTAAAGGAATTTACAAAGAGGACCTGGTTCAGGAAGGCAGCCATCACCCTAGATAGCTGTAGTTTAATCTGAAGTAGGTGTGATGAACAGAGAGGAACTGAGCAAGGCCCCTTGGATCAAAGTCCTCTCTATGTCCCGTTGTTAAGATGGCTCAGCAAACATTTGTCTACAAACATTCGCTTTCCACCTCCAGGTCAGTGGTCTTCCTGCCCTTCGCAATCCCATACCACCACCCTCCCCATGTTCTCCTTGGCTCAGGATGACATTTAAGTGTCAACAGCCCAATGCTTCTTTGGGTCTCATATCTTACCGCACCTCCAAATGTACCTCCGTAACATAACATTGCTTTCATTCACGTACTCTGTGCTCTATTGAATGTTGGTAAACTGAGTCCACATTTCTATTCCTGGGGCCAAAAAATGCATATTTAATCTAAGACCAAGGCTCCCCTGAGAACATCAGCTTTTCATATCAATGCACCAAGAAAACTTTAGCTTATTTGTGGCACCAGACTACCTTAGGAAGGCAATGCGTGTTTGGGACTCCTGCTGGCTGTGCATGTCACACCCAACAACATCCCAGCATAGGCCAAAGCCCTGGACACAGTGCTAACACTGTAGGAAGGTAATGCAGAGCAACTAGGCTAGCTCTGGAGTTCTCTATTGCTTTTAGATAAAAAAGGGCTCTGACATTTTCTAAATATATCAAATAAAATTTCACCAAGGACTAATAATCATTTTGCAGTCATTGCCATAGTTTTTGGTCCTCGCTAAAAACAGTATTCTTTCTTGTGTTATTAATTTTTGTTAAGTACTTCTTTAGTTAACTCCATTTACTCTGCCGTCTGCCCGATGTGAGACCATCCCCAGGGTGGTACAGAAGGACAGTGGCCCAGGCTCACCTACTGTCTTGGGGACGGAGAGCTTATGTGGCAAAATGATGGACACACAGCCACTTTCACCTGGTTCATTAACATTTAAGGAGGATTTTGGGTGCTCCTGTTATCTTCCCTTAAGAGCCAGCTTTAATGAAGCTAAATAATAATCTGCTTAGGAAGGAAGGGGCTAACAGGACCATGAAATGAAAAACTTGCACAGCAGCGGCCACCTGGAATGCATGGAGCCCGGGGTCGGCACTGAGTGGGTGCAGTGATGCGGGCTCTCTTCAGATTTCTCTGGAAGAGCTGCCTCACACCCCTGAATGAGGGGCACACCATGTCGCCTGAAGACTTCCAGGTGCTGAAGGGTTTTGTTGTCACTTCCCTCCCTGTCCCTTGTAGTATTTACGTTGCTCCTGGGGTAGCTGACACTTCGGTGCAGGTAGGTATGCCAGTGAGCTCTCCCTGTAGTCACACGAAACCTGCTTAAGTGGGTTCAATCTCTTTTCAAAACATCAAAGCTCTGGCCTCTCCCACTACCCTGATTTTCATCCAGTTGAACTAGGATGGAAACTAACACTAATGAATCAAGACCTTCAAAAGAGGGCCTAGTAATGGTTTGAAAGTCTTTAATTAAAGTAAAAAGAGACAGTAGAGATACCAGCTTTTTTTCTACCATTTGCCCCTTGTAAACCTCCCAGTTGTCAATGAAACTTATCCCCAGTGCATCTCTTTGATAGGAGCAGAAACACCTAGACCAGTGTCTTTCCATGACTCACAGAGAGCTGATTTCATACGCTTCATGTTGTGTGTGTTGGAGGGGACCAAGATATGATACTTGACAGTTTTTACTGAGTCCCTCCTCCACTCCCAGGGCTCTTAGCTCAAAAGCCCACATAAGCCCATTGCTGATCTCCTCTACAGGGTCTCCAACAGACCTCATGTGCTGGGGGCACATGCTAAATCTGGAGTACCCTTCTATTATCTCAACCTTGTCCCAATCACAATTTCTCTTTAGCCATCCTGCTGGCTCCATATGCTGGTTAGGGGCAGGTAGCCTTTATGATGACCTCAGTGACAACTGGCAACCTAGAAGAAAAAGCCAGTAACCTTATAGTCTCACAAGGCTGAATGAATGCAAGCTGTGTGCGTGCAAAGGCTGAGCACTGGGGAGAAGAACAGCCCTGGAGAGTGGAAAGAGAATATTAAAAATTCATCTGTAGCCATCTGGCACTGTCCAGAGGATTCTAATGGATGTAAAAGCTCGGTTTAATCTTAAAGCTGGAAGCTTAACTGACATGATTACAAACAAAATCCAGCACTGAAACCTGCGTGTGTACACAGAGAAGGCTCATGACCTTAACACTTGTAAACAAGAAAGGAAAGTCTCAGAGTACACAACTTTGACAGCCTTAGAAAAGTGTTTACTGAGGTTGATCAACAGCCCACTTGTTTCTTACAGACGGGCACCAGCAGGGCAGCCCTGGGGGCACCCGTGCCAAGTCCTGTGTGGTCTTGGACAGTCTTCATGTTTTTTAAACTGATCTAAATGTAACTCAGGAAATTGTGTCTGATAGCACATTATTTTTCTACTTAGTATCAGCACCATTTGCTTGGGCTTGGCTAGTGGTGGGGAAGGTAAAGAGAGGGTGGCCGGGGGTGGGAGATGTCCCTCCAGCCGGCCCTGAGCCTGGGTGAGGACAGGAATAATTTCATGTAGAGTTTTGTTCATGCACATTCCTTATGGTTTTTCTTTTAAGTTCATTTCTAATATTTCCTTCTTTCCATTTCTATCTTCCTCCCTGCCTCCCTTTCTAATTTCCCCTTTTTCCTCTCTTTTCTTTCTTTTTTTTTTTTTTTTTGCCTTCATTTGCATTGATTGAAAATATTTTGACTCCACATTTCAACTTTTCCCACTCTTTTTGTTTGAAAACTATTATTTTATTGGTTATCCTAGAAATTTTAACATATATTTTAAAATTTAAAGCCTGAAAGTATACCATACCTTTACTTCTCCTAGAATATAAGGACCTTACACGTGGTGGCTTATTTCCTCATGTCTGGAATAATTTCACTTTTATTTTCCTAAGTGGACACAAGTCCTATAGCATTTTGAATTGGATTTTCAGACCACAGGGGAAGCAGGGAATCCAGCTCTCAAATTTTGACAGGGCAGATTTGGGGTAAGGAATTCCTGAGGGAAACTTGTTCTCCCCACCTTCTCAAGCACCAAAGCTGCAACCAATCAGGCTTCCCCTGCCCGGTGAGCTTTCTTTCCCTTCCTAATTCATCTGGGAGGTACTACCCTTCACAAATTCCAGATTTATGCAGGGTCCTCCTTCGCCCACCCTGTTAGGTGCCCAGCTTTGTTGTGGCTTTGGCTTACTTCTTGTACATTTTTAATTAACCAGAAGTATTCATGTTTTCTATTCTCCAAGCTTTCTGATTAATAGCAGAGTGACGAAGAATGCAGTTTTGGGATTCTGAGTGCTTGGGGCTCAAACCAAGACCCTACTCCTTATTTCCTGTGGCTTTGGGCAAGTTAATGACCATCTGTGGACCTTGATTTCATCATGTGTAAAAGTGAGGGCACTGCCTCACGGCATGAAATAAATACAGCAATCCAGTTAAAGAGTTTAGGGCAGTGTCTGGCTTACAGTAAGAAAGACATGAGCTGTTGATTTGCTACTATTTTGTGCTTAAAGAAAATGTTTTAAGGTTATATTGCACTCTATTCTACAAAGGGGTTACTGCCTTACAATATTCATTTCCATAATAAATAATTTTCAACTTTCAAGTGACATTAGGTAGCTTATTTATGTTTGAATATAAAGAAATGGCTTCCTCGCTGACAACATAAGTATTTGATATGCTTTGTTGCTCTGTTTTATTTCCTTTTAGAAAATCTTATCTCTTAAGGTTAGAATTTCAAAGCCTGTTTTACAATTATAAATTATTTCTACATGCTGTTGCAATAGCAGACACTCCTACACAGAGAACATTCTACCACTTAAATGTAGCGTGATAATAACTTTTTGGAGAAAATGATGCCAACAGCTGGTTCATTTCCTCTGGAGTCAGAACATATTAGTATATGCCTATCAGGCCCGGACGACCCTGCATATCACATGCACTAGCATTCCTCTACTAGGAACCCCCGAACCAATACATTCCAAGTCCAAGTCTCCCCAAGTAACATATTACATTTCCCAAATACCTGGTGAGTGAAGCTTGGTGGTTGAAGCTGCCACTCTTTTTGGAGATGAAACAGCAGGCTTATTTGCATCTTGATCTTTTTGTAGTTCTTTCTTTGTTCCTGTATGTAATTTAAAAAGAGAAACAGAAAGAAAGCAAACTAGTTACAACTGGAAAAGTAGCACAAGCTGTTTGTGGAAAGCGGGGTTTATTTAACAAAAGACAAACAGAACCAAGTCCTGTTCAGATGATTTGTTCCTATGGTCTCCACCCTGTGCTTGAGGAAGGACACACTTGCTTATAGCAAAGGGGATTGCATTGTAGTGATAAGGGGAATAAGCCCTCTGCCATCTCTGATTTGATGAAAAACACCCCTGTCTCTGGAGGTCACAGCACCCCAGTGACCCTGATGAACTATCTAGGAATTAAAATTGTCCAGTCCTTAGCAACCAATATGACTTGCCTGCTTCTTTCAGCAGAAACTAATTTTAAGATACGAAAGGAAGTTGTCACTGAACGTAACTTCTGATGACTTCAACCTTGAGGGCTGGGCCACCGGGGATGTGGCCTGAGTCTAATGAATCTGCATGCAGTGGGTGCAGGCACCTGGCCTACAAAGCCATTGAGCCACCTGGACTGGGCTTTGTGTGCCAAGGCCTGGCCCTAGCAGAGTGGGGTAAGCTTAGTGTGGGCGCTAGGGGCACACAGAGCTGGTTCTCCTGCGTGCAGACACTCACTTCCATATCACCCTCATCAGAAAGTCAAAGAACAATGGGAGGAAAATGAGAGAAATAACACAGACAGACCTGGGTGAACCTAGCCCGGCCTCCACTTCAGCACAATTTATGATGTCATTTCAAAAGCAAACCTCAGGTGCAGAGCATGAACCTCCATCTTCCCCTCAGCCCTGCGACCTCGCCCTCATCCAGAGGAAACCACTGCTGGCAATTCGGCGGTTCCTCTCCCAGACCTTTCTCTAGATATTTATAAATCTATACCTTTACAAATACAGCTACTGATTAACTGAATGGATCACACACTGCAATTTCTTTTTACATATTCATATTTTTAAAGATATTTTTCACATGTATTTATAGGTCATTTTAAAAATACCACATTGTATGAATGGGCCAAGATGCACCCTAATTCATTCACCCATCTCTTACTGATAAGCATTTAGACTGTTGGCAAGTTTGGGCTATTAAAATGGCCAAACTCACTACAATAACTGTTCTTCTACTTGTTTCTTCGCACACATGTACCAGTGTCTTTACAGGACAAAGGCATGTTAGAGCTTTGGCTCATTTGCAGTATTGCTAGACATGGTCAACCATCCTCCAAAGGAGCTACTAACTTCATGCTCCCAACCAGGGCTGTGTGAGAGCAACTCTTTCCTCCTGCCCAACATCCTACTGACATTGAAGCCTCAATCATTTTAAATTTTGCCAGATATTTAAGAGCCCTTTCATATTGGTCATGTGCATTTTTTCATTTGAGAATTCCCTCATTAAACCTGTTGCCCATCTTTTGTACTGGTGTGTAAAGGCTCTTCATTTAGTATTCTGGACATTAATCCTTTGCCTACTGTACAAATTACTACATTTTTCCAGCCTTTCACTTTTTAAAACTTACAGAACCTTTCATTGTACTATGGTTTTATGCAGATTTAATATATTCAGATGTGTTATCTTTCTCCTTTCAGCTTTTAGGGCACTATTACAGGTTATCTGTACATTTGTGTACATGTATGTGTTTGTGTCTCTATGTGACTGGAAGCAAGGATTATTTCCAGAGTTTGCGGGGGGGAGGCAGGCATTTGGATCCTGCCTCCTTCTCTCTTTCTTCTCTGGCCTGACTGGGCCGCTGCCTCCCTCAGGCCATCTCCTCTGCCTCAGTTGCTCTCCATCGCAGGCCACCTGTCTTCAACTTTTCCATCATAGCCCTGTCTTCATCTCTGTTTTTTATTCTGCCTTTGGACAATCTGTTTTAGACTTGCTGTTTGAATCTTCTAAAGCCTTAAGTCTCTTTTGCATGCCTCCATGTTTCTTTCCACCCTTCATGTGCTCTGTGGCATTTAGTTAACATACTCGAGTTGTCCACGTCTCAACAAACGGTACATTGGCTCTCTGTGCTCAGGTCACCAGGGGTTACCTTAACTGGTTTCTTTGCTCCCTGCCCACATTCGGCCTATCAGCAAAGCTTTCTGACTCCCCAGGTCCGGCCACATCCCTGCCTTGCGCTGCCCCACACGGCCCATGTCACCAATACCCTGCCACCTCCTCTGCAGCCTTCTGCATGCTCTGCAGCTCCACTCCTGCCCTGACAGCAGCAGCTGAACAGCTTAAAATCTAAATCAGAGCAAGTCATTCCCAATTTCAAACCCCTCCAACCCCATCCCATCAAAGGGAAATGCCAACTCCTTACCGCACCATAAGGCCCCACAGACCAGCACTGTCTAACAAAAATATAATAGGAGCACCTTAAATCATTTTAACTTTTCTAGTAACACATTCAAAAGTAAAAATACAGTGAAATTAATTATAATTATAATTAATTATATTAATTATAATAATGTATTTTATTTGACCCAACATATTCCATACCACTTTAACTTGGCACAGGTCACCTTTCAAGTGCTCAATAACTGCTCATGGGCTTGTGGCCACCATAGTGGACAACACAACTCCGGTGGCCTGGACCCCTGCCCAGCTTATTGACTGGAGAACTGGGGTTTCTCAACCTCCATAATTATATATATATTCTTTACATACAGGAGGGGAACCCCTCCAAAAAACAGAATTACCTTCTGAAGGGTAGACCCCTTGTAGTACAGGCTGCCCCCACTTGCTAAGTGTCCTAGGGACCCATCTGTATCTGCACCAGCTGGCGTTGTCGTGAGAGGCTGCATTCAGCTTCAGTGAATGTTTTTGAGGCCCTTTCAACATTTTTGCCCACTTCAGAGCACTGAGCTGAGTGTTCAGCAGTTTTTGACCTCATGCTCCACTCTCCCTATTCACCCAATCTCACCCCGAGCGACATTTCCCCCCCAGATTAAAAAACCCCTCAAAGGGAAACATTTTGCCAATGTGGAAGAGGTGAAACAAAAAAAGCAGAAACACCTAAAGGCTTCAAAATTGATGTATTCAAAAACTGTTTTGAGCAGTGGGAAAATGTCTCGATAGATGTATTGCATCAAATGGAGATTACTTTGAAGGTGACAAGTTTAAATAGGTAAGAATAAATACACATTTTTTTTCTTTTTCCTTAATAAAATCCAGGATTCGCTGGGGTCCCCAGCGAAAATATCACTTATTAAAAAGGAATTCACATTTTGTCCTCAACATTATTCCCATATATATATCACTATATATGCATATATATCTTCTTGGTTGTGTTTTTCTGAAGAACCCTAATACACATACTGACATCATTCTGCCCCCTGCTTGCACTTTGCCAGCCTTGCTTGCTGGTGCTTAAATGTGGCACAATTCCTCCCATTCTGGGAACTTCAGCTTGAGTTCCTTCTGTACATGGTTCCCTCACCCATGCATTCAGGTCCCTGCACAGATGATACTCTTTAAAGAATCCATGAGTGACCCTCCATGTGAAACAGTCCTCCTGTCCACTGCTACTCTCCATTTCACTTGCTTCCTTCTTCTCTACTTCAGTTCTCATTACCCCCAAATATAATACATACTCACCTGTTTATGGTCTACTTTCCCCACTAAAACACAAACTTAGCCAATGGACCATACATACCCTTCCCTGCGCAAATGGGCAGTTCAGTCAATGCCCCTCCTTCACCTCCCCCTCCTACTCCTCCTCCCCCTCCCCCTCCCCCAAGACAGGTCCTATGCAAGCCTTCCAGGGCTCACAGAGGCTGCAGCTTGGAATCCTGAAAGTGCAGCCAACTCTCCACGCCACTGATGGCACACCCACCCCTCAGAGTACCAGTCTGTACCAAGGACTAACTTCATTCTTCCACTCCTCCCCTCTGCTTTGATTTTAGGTATCAACGAGTATAAAAAGGCACCAAGGCCCCTGGGAGCTGCGAGGGGAAATGTTAAAGGAAAAAGTCTGCACTCAACACAGTACTTTAAAAGAAAATTAAGTATGCATATTTATTCAAAGTTTCAATATTTTCCAAACAGCCTTCACAGAGTGCAATTCAGCAAACTTCCAGCAAATATTTAAATACTGATAGATTTGACTTGGCAATCTTGCTTCTATAAATCTTTCTTTGGAACACTTGCACAAGTGTGAAAAATGTATGTTAAAAGATAGTTTACACACTATACCCAATAATAAAGAAGTGTAAATAACCAAAATGCACATTGGGGAATGGGTGAATAAATCATGGTACACCCATACCACAAAGTACTATGAAGCTCTTACAAAGAATGAGGTAGTTCTCTATTGTACTGGCATGAGAAATGCCCATGATAGATACAAAGTGAGTATGCATTTCTATCCCATCTTTATTACACAAAATGTTATCTGTAGTATGGTTGCAAACATGTGAAAAGGTCTGAAAAACAGGCACCAAATTTTTAATAAAGGTGACTTCTGAGCAGTAGGATTAAGAGGTTTTTACTTTTTAATAGGTTCATGCATTATTTTCATTTTTATGATGAATTACACATTACTTCTATAATAAGAAATTTTAAAAAAGGGGGAGAAACCAAACCAGAATGAAAACAGTTTGATTCATGAAAAAAGGAGAGAAACTAGCATAGTACAACCAATCCTGAAATTACTATGATTAAACGTTTTACAACCCTGCCTGCAAGATGCCTGTGTGGTTCTAGGGATTCTTGCTGGAAAATTACAGCAATCAGTCCAGACTCTCAGTTCTTTTTGCAGCTTTCTTGAGATCTAGACTCAGCCCAAGTTTTTTTTTTATTTTTTATTTATTTATTTATTTATTTTTTTTATTGTTGTTGTATTACATCCATCCCCTTTTTGCTCCCCTCTGTCCCCCCACCCACCCACCCATTCCCCCCAAAGTCAATCCCACCTGTTGTCCATGTCCATGGTTCCTTTATACTAGGTTCTTGTCTAAGCTGCTCCCCATCTTTGCCTCTACCTCTCCCTCCCCCCTACCCCGT
>PVIW01010121.1:0-46595 GCA_004026585.1 Noctilio leporinus
TGTGTTGGGGGGGAAGGGGGGGGGGGGGAGGGGGACAGAGGGGAGAAAAAAAGGGATGGATGTAATACAACAACAATAAAATTAAAAGAAAGAAAAAAAAAAAAAGTTGGCCATTCACTGTAGTGGGTTGAATAGCATTTTCACAAAAACCATGTCTACACAGAACCTAAGGATGGGTCTTATTTGGTTGTATAGACTTTGCAGAAGTAATTAGTTAAACATCTTGAAATAAAATAATCCTTATTTTGGGTGGGCCCTAACTCCAGTGACTGGTGTCTTTATAAGAGAGAAGAGGGGGAGATTTGGTCACACAGAAACACAAAGGAGGAGATAATTTGAAAACTGAGGCAGAGATTTGAGTGATGCTTCTACAAGCCAAGAAATGCAAAACATCACCAGAATGTCTAAGGTGCAAGGAAAAATTCTCCTTCTATAATCTTTGGGGGAAGTGTGGTCCTGTGAGTAACTTAATGTCAGGCTTCTGGCCTCCAGAACTATGAGAAAATAAACTTCTATGTTTTTTAGCCAACAGATTGATAATAATTTTTTATGGCAGCCCCAGGAAATAATATTGCAACTATATGCCAGTTCATACTATTTCTTTTTACCATTTTGCTAATCTGTCCATTTTAATGGATGCTTATGTAAACAAATATACATACAAAAATGCATAATTCTGCAGGAACAAGTCTGCTGAACTATGTGTCCACAGAAACACTTGCTTTATATACAACTTACATGTTGCTTTGGTAAACAAATATACTATGAGATCTGTCCCGAAAATATCGAGCCAATGTCAATATAATTAAAAGTTTGCACAGCCAATACTTTCAGGACAGACCTGTATACCTGGGGTCATCCATCTGGGTGCTGGTCTTGACTCAGTCACTGATTCACTATGATATTGTAAAACTATATATATATATTTTTCTGTAGGCCAATTTCTCTTTCTATACAATGAGAGGTTATCTTTATGGGTCCTTTCAGCTCAGTGACTTTGAGTCTATCTCTGTCTCTTTCTCTCTACTTAATGTTAGGTATGTGCTTTTGAAGAAGTATATAGTTCAAGTGGTGCACATGTGTCACACTGAATAGGATTAGAGAGTGTTGAGTGTAAGGAATATTTGGGGGGGGGACCAATAGGATAATAGTTTAGGTAGAAATAGCCATTATGGGAAAATTTTCAAATACCTATTATGTTCTAGTCATTGTATGTATATTGAGGCCATCACTATTTAACACATACAACATAACTCACATTCAGTGAGATGCCCTGGATGACAATTTTGATTCTCTTATTAAATGGGCTGGAAAACACCTTATGAGGGGTTTTAAGAAATTTTTAATGTTAATCATTACATGTAAGTGGAAGCTAAATTCTTTGATAAGAGTAGATTTTTACACTTATGCTCATATTCATATTACTGAAACACTCAAAATGGAATGTCTGTCAAGTGTGATTTGGGGTCCAATTTTGGTACTAACCTTTGTAGAACCTTTGAAATTTGGTTGTCTATATAGTCACTCTCCATAGATCAATTCCTCCTTCACCTGGGATTTTCCTGTCTTAGAGCCTAGATTGTTAGTTAGGTTCAAGGGGTCTTTCAAGATCATCTACATCTGTCACCTTCATTGTGCCATTGAGATAATGATGAAATGACTTGAAGGTACGTAACAGTGATTTTTTTAGAGGAAGAACTCAAATCTAAATGAGTTGTTAGTAGGTCTCTTTCCACTCTCTGTTACATAGTTACTGTACTTTGCCTAGGTTTTATTTATTTTACCCCAAAGGTAATATAATTATTTTATACTTTGAGTTAATTAGTCTTATTTTCTCCTCTCCCCCTTTGTGCAAACTCACATGTGGATTCACACACTCATGTACACTTATATTCTCATCAGAGGTTTTTGAAAAGAAAGCATTGTGATTCTGCTGCTTTTCTGTTTTGCATGAAGGGAAGCTCCAGCTGACAGTTCTGAATTGGGTTCATAATTCTACTTGGTTGGGGGTTGGGGTGGACATTAGGTCACTGGGGGATCAATGTGGCTGAACCCTTTTGTTTTAGTAGGGTAGGAATGACAATCTTTGATGTATGATTTTTTAAAACTCATTTTTGTCCTCAGATGTGGAATGTTAACAGACAGGATTGTCAAACCTTTATTTAGAGCCTGGAGTCCATAAGGATGTGAGGGATACAGACCACTGTTCTGTCTTGAAGCAGCTAGTAAGCACCACCCATCAGCCAAGGTAATCCATACTTCCTTTATCCTCCTGTTCGCTTTTACTCTTTTGCTCTTTTTCTCTTCCCCTTGCTTCCTCTGCTCCTCCCCTTCTCTTTGAGCTTCCCTCCATTTCTCCACTGGATACATTAAGGAACAAAACACTACTTTAGCCTTTCCTAAACAACCACAGATCCAAGCCTTGTAGCTTTGTATTCAGAGCCCCAGCATAGCCTCGTGCCCAGTGGTGAATCTGAAGTCAGTAAAGGGGGAGGGGAGAGGGAAGGAGGGAAGGAAGGAACGAAGGAAGGGAGGAAGGGAGGGAGAAAAGAGAGGGAGAAAGAATAAAGAGGGGGAGGAGGGCGAGGGGGAGAGAGAGAAGGAGAGAGAAGGGGGAGGAGAAAGGGCGAGGGGGAGAGAGAGAAGGAGAGAGAAGGGGGAGGAGAAAGGGCGAGGGGGAGAGGGAGGGTGAGGGAGAGCGTGAGCGCGCGCGAGCCAGCTATCAAACCGTAGAGACAGAGAAGAGAGGGACCAGGATAGAGACCCAGAGAAAGAGAAGAGGAAGCAGAGCTCTTTGAGGGCTCAACCTCCAACTTGTTTCAGTTCATTCATCCTTTTCTTCTGTCCACTTCAGGGAAGTGACTGTGGCGCTTGGTAAGGAACCTAGATGTCCCCCTCCCCCAATCTCAGGTTTTCTTTAGTGATAGCATCTCTCCCTTGTACTGAGAGTCTCATTGGGTTGGCCGGGGGAGGCGAGACCTACTCTGAGGCTATTGTGCTATCCTGGGTTCTCCTTGGGACTAGAAGAAGCACAGAGTCTGCATCTGGGCAGGGAGGCATTGGGGTAAAACCTGATTTAGGGCGGGGGTGTTGCGATGTGGTGTATGCGCGATTTGCTTCATTGTCACTGAATTGTTTTGTTCTTTGGAAGCAGGTCAGCACTGACCTTGCAAATGGCATGGGGAGGGGGGGGGCAGCAGCTGCTGCAGAAAGCCATCCAGTGGCCCTTAGCCAGAGCAGACAGCACTGTCATGACCCTCTAGACAGCCCTGGGCGCGGAGATGGGGTAATAGCGGAGCTTCCTTTCTCCTTTAACTCTTTCTCTGCAGCTGCTTCTCATTGCTGGTGATAGAATACCATGCAGCTCCTCTTTTCATCTTGCTGTTACCTTTCTGAGATGCAAGCAAGTAGAAAGTTGTAAATAACTGCTTCCATTAAAAGCAGATTGAGACCTCCCCCTTCCTTTAAGAGGCTCATTGTGGGTTTGGGCCTGAATTCCTTCAAAAACTTGGGAGACTTCGCTTGCTTCCCTGTGGAAAACCCTATTGCCTGCTCACTCCCCATTCCAGGTAGTTGAGCTGACAGGCTAGATTAGGTATTCAGATGCCTTACCCCATCCTGCTAGCATGCATGATATTTGGTCCAGCTGTGTCCTTGGGAGGGAAGAAACACCTGATGGTTTGTCTGGAACTGGCTTCCAGTTTGCTGCTTCTCTGACTGTGGCTGAGGGTAGCATAGGCAGGAGGGCTGGGGGAGGGGTGGTTGTTGGGTTGAGAGAAACAAGGTGAGGAACCAGTATTCCTGTTGTGAATAATATGGTTTATTGAGGGTTAGCAGGTCTGCATATCTGGAGCTATGCAAGGACAGGCTGAAGCTCTTGTAGCCTCTCTGAACTGGTAGTGGGGAAGGATCTGATTGCTTGATAAGGGTTTTCTTGGTTATCAATATTGAAGTGTCCATGATAGTAATTATAACGTCAACATTACTTATTGCTAATATTGCTGACTGCTTAGTAAGTTTTGGATCTTGAATTTAATGTGTACTATTCTTGCATCAGCCATATGAAGTAGACACTATTGTTATCTTTGATTCACTGATGAGGAAACCAAGGCACAGAAAGGTTAAGTAACTTGTCCAAGTTACAGAGTAATTAAATGTCCCAACTGGGAATTAAAGCACAAACATCCGGGTTCCAGAATGCATAGTCAACTGTTAAGCACTACTGCCTCCCTGGGGAGAATTTTGAACCTTTCTTTGTTAGGCAACTGTAAGTACAATAGGTAGAGTGCTACTTGGCAAGATTTGGGGACAGCAAAAGTAGTAGCCAGGCCTTTGTGTAGCATAAGAGGAAATTTACATTGGGATAAAGTAACTGGTAATTGTGGAGTCAATGAACTGGGTTTGCTATTGGGACTGCCCAAAAAGCTTTCCTTGGTCAGCTTGTTTTCCTTTGAAAGGATATCTGGAAAGACCCCACTTTGCCACAGTCATAGCTTTATCCATCTCACATTGAGCAAAAAAACTATTCCTTGTAGGACCATATCTTGCTTTTATTTTCTGAGGGTTTAAGATCACCCTGTCCTGAAAATTTTAGAATACTAAAACCTTGAAACTGGAATGCTCACTTAAGATCATTAAGCTTTCTTTATCTACTCAGTTCTTTAATTTGCTCTAAGCATTCAATTTATTGCCTGATTTCTATTTGAACTCGTTGCAGAGACAGAGAGCTCATTAGATGACTCTTTCTGTCTTTGAGCAACTCTGATTGTTAGAAAATCTCCATTATAAACCAATCTCTGTCTCCCTATAACCTATATTTATTGGTTCATTGGGACTATGTGGAACTAATTTGTTTCTTAATAATAACTTTTCAGATAGTTGAAGGTAGCAATCATACCTTTCTCCTCAGATCTGATAGAATCACAAGTAAAGGGTTATCATTTTCCTCATTTTGGTGACTAGACTTTTAGTAATATGGTCTAGTATCACATTCTGTTGATTGTCAGCCACAAACTGATTGTACTGAGCTTTCTAAAGCAATGTTGATAGTGTATGTTCTTTTCCTTGGAAAAACTTGCTGTTTCATATCAAGTGGACTGATGGGAACAGAGAAACTCTATTATTTTTCTAAAGATCAGGAATCACTTAGTTCTAGTCCTTCTGAAGGTCTAGAGTATACATCTAGCAGTCAGACAATAGGCATGTAGGAAGATTTGAGAAACGGGTTAAGGGCAGTTATTATAAAGGAAAGAGTTGAAATAGTGGTGATTTAAGGTTCACACAGTATTTGGAAGGAAGAATAAATTGTTTCTGATAAAACACTGACATCACTGAGGGATGGTACAAAATGGGATTGGGTAAAGTAGGAGTAAGCATGCAGTATGCTAGAGTGGAAAACATACTTGCGTGTTAGCAAACATGAGTTCTATTTCTAACTCTGCTGTTTTGCCAGTTACCTTGGACACATGAATTTCTCTCTACGGGCCTCAGTTTTTCCATCCATAAAATGCTGAGGTGGAGGCTATCACTTCAGCAGTTTTTGTTTTTTTTTTAATCTGAAGTAAACTATAAATCTCAGGGTTGTAAGGGGCTTCAGAAATCATCTAGCCAGTGCTTATCAAACAAAAGAATCCCCTGGGGATTTTATTAAAATGGTAATTCTGATTCAGAGGATCTGGGGTCACACCTGAGATTTTGCATTATAACAAACTGCCAGGTAATAATCTTATACTTGCTGTTTCAGTACTTTACAAACCATCTTGGAGAAGTAGCAGGGTGTTTTTTTCTGAATATTCTAATCTATCACAGACTGTAATTTTAATAAAATACATTAACTATAAATTGCTTAAAAAATAAAGAAAAACATACAAAACATAAGTACATAGTGTTATTATTAGCTTCAACAGAGCAATTATTTTTGCCAATTGCTGTAACATTTCTTAAAGGATTTTATTATTTTTAGAGAGAGGGAAAGGAGAGAGGCAGAGAGGGAGAGAGACATCAATGTATGATTGCCTCTCACCTGCCTCCAGCTACAGACTTGGCTGGAGACCTGGCTTGCAACCTTGTTATGTGCCCTATCTGGGAATATAACCATCGACCTTATCCACTGTGCCACCAGCCAGAGCTTAAGTGCTATAACATTTTTTTTTAATTTTATTGTTGTTGTATTACATCCATCCCCTTTTTGCTCCCCTCTGTCCCCCCACCCACCCACCGCTATAACATTTTTTAAGTGTTTTTTCCTCAATTTCTGTGATTAGAGCACTGCTGCCTGGTAATAAATGTTCATAGACAGGTAGTGCTCAAATGTGGTAGACTACATTTGAGCAGCACTGATCTAGGCTACCTGCCTAACTAATTTTAGAGGCCCAGATTGGGCCCAGTTATAATTTCTAAATCATCTCTGCCAGATGATCTTTCAACCTCAAGTTAAGTGTCTTCTTTGTTAAAGAACTTAGTATCTTCATGCAATAGGTGTCATGAATGCCATGAAAGTTGTTTTTTTTTAAGCTTATATAAATTCCACTCTTAGGTTAAATATTCCAATCAAGTAGAAGCTGTATCAGTCCAGTTTATTGTACCATCAGCTACAAGCCTAATGTATTGCATAAAGTAGGTATTTAATACACATTTAAGTGAATAAATAAAGCACTTGCTATATACATCTTTTGGGGTCATGCTGTCATTAAAGAAAAGTAATTTTAGTTCCCTCCAGCATCTGAGAGGCAGTATTTATTCTATTTTATCAATTTCTTAATGGTGAATAGAAGTCCAGTTTACCTGTCCCAAAGAGCTACCCAATTTTACTTTGAAGGAATTATAGGAAGCTGGGTCCCAAGTCTTTACCTTCAATTCAGTCATTAAACAGCTATTTATTCAGTAATGTGGTTTGGCACCTTGTGGATAATACAGAGGTGGGCAAAACAGACACCATCCTTGCTTACTTGGAACGTATGGTTTATTGGGGAAGAAGCGGTAAGTCAGATTATCACACAATGGTGTTATTTCAGTAGCAGTAAAGCTATGAAGGAAAAGTATCAGAGTGGGGGACTGTGAAGCCATACAAGAGAGGAAACTGATCTTAGCTTTGGATTTAAGAAAACTTACTTGAGGAAGTGATATTAAGGCTGAGTAGAAACATGAGGGTGGGGTGGAAGCAATGGTGGGGTGGAATAGTTTTCTAGATGAAGGGAAGAGCAGGCAGGAATACCCTGAGTTGAGAAAAGCATAGTGAATTTGAGAAATTGAACAAAACCTGGAATAGCTGAAGTGGGCTGTTATAAATATTTTTGTCTTTATTCCAGAAACACAGAGACTGATGAAAGGCTTTTAATCAGAGCTAGTGATATGGCCTAAACTGAATCCATTAATATGTTTCTAAGTGTATACTATGAACCAAAGGAAATGTGGGAGTTACAGGCCAATTTAGCAACAGCCTCTGCCCTCCAGGATGACAGAATTAAGTTAAGAGAGAAAGGAAATATGTAGACAACTATTATACTCAAAGAATGAGATCTATATCCATAATAGAGAGGCAAAGGCTTGCAGCCAAGGAGATCAAAGACAGTTCCTGAAAGTCACATTTAAGCTGGGCTTGGAAGATTAGACAAAATTTGAACTTGCAGGGTTTGGGGGATGAGAAAAGGCAGAGGCCAGAAAAGCAGAGGGCATGTATTGGAAACAGTGAAAAGCTCAGTTGTGTTGGAATAAAATGAATGGTGAAAGTATATGAAAAGTGATTGGCAAGATAGGGTGAAAACTTGACTATAAATAAGAATGCTAGCTTGAAAGATAAGGGTTTTGCTCTATATACTGTAGAGAAACAACTTTCTCATTTTATGGATGAGCAAACTGATCCTGAGATGGGGAGTGACTTGATTTGACTGAGGTCACATAAGTAGTACTGGTATAGCTCAGCAAGAGGTGCTAGGTTCAGTTGAAAAAATGTGCAATTGAAACTCTGGAAAGAAGTCAGCTGGAGAGAGTGATTTGAAAGTCATTGATAAACAGGTGGTAATTGAAGTAGAAAGAAGGGATCCAAGGATTGGGAAAACAAAGATGAGCCTGGGTGAAGGCTTCAAAGGAAGAGAGGTCAGACATATGGAAGGAAAATTAGGAAAGTACAGTATTAGGAAAGAGCTAAGAGGCCTCATCCATTGGTAGGACAAATATTTTCAAATACGTACCATTTACTAAGCATGGAGAATATAATGCTGACCAAAATAGACATAGTGTTGCCACATTGGGGCTCATGGTTTAGATGAGTAGACAGATGTTGTTCTACAACTATTGAACTTTCTAGTTATATATTGAGATTACTGTTTACAAGAAAATGTACTGCTTTAAGAAGAAAGATATGGTTAACATTATTAGACTTTTCAGGAGAGTTGAGTACTGATAAATGACACTTCTCCCTACTTATAGTTCTTCTTACTCTGATGCTCACAGTACTTACTAATGGTTAAGACTGGATGATACGTATCTATTTTGAAGATGTTTGGCAGATGATACTTCTATAAGGAAAAGTAAGGTTCCCTTCAGCCTCAAGCCCATAGGTGCACAAGCTTACTTAAAAATGAGGTTATATACCATGTTGCTCAACTGAAACTCTTAGTGAACTAGCCCTCTACCCAGATCCCCTGATTCCCCCATTTAACAAGTTAAGAGAAAGAGGCACTTGATAGGAAAAAAATGAATTCAATATTAAAAATCTCTTTTTAAATGGGATTTCAGATAGCCTAGTCTAGATTCTAGTCCTGGCTTAGATGCAATTTAGTCTCTTGTGACAAATCATTTGTTTTGTTTGGGCCTCAGTTTCTATAACTGTAATATGAAGAGGGTTGGACTAGACCTAGATGATTTATAAAGGCCCTCTCAGCTGTAAGGTTCTATAGTTCATGCTTTGTCCTATACTACATTCTCATGGTCCTGGGTTAATTGAATAAGTTCGGTCGGTCTCAGTCACTTATTTATGCAACACTAAGGATTTTATATGGAATTCTGAAGGTTGCTAATTTTGGTTTGGAAGTGATCATAGGAAGGCCCTTGCCTTGTTTTATTCTGAAATTGCTGAAATCATGACTGTCCTGAAAGCTAAGAAAAAACCTCACTGTATTCTAAAGTCTCTAGTAAATCTGGGTATTGGATGATATTTCCACTAGTGCTGGTTTGAAACAAACTAAGGGCACTGAAAAGACAATGGGACAGGGTACTGTGACATAGATGAAAGATGATTATCTCATATTCTGAAATGTAATGATCCAGGTAATCTCTTCTTAGGGGGAAATATATAGTTAAATAGGAATATTGGTTAGTAATAGAAAAATAGTTTTAAATTTTGATTCCTGACAATTGTTATCAGTTTGGCTCAAACAAACTCATAAAAATTCTTACAGGTTTGGATGTGTGTTTTTTTTTTTAATATTTTATTTATTATTTTTAGAGAGTGGGGAAGGGAGAGAGGCAGAGAGAGACAGAGACAGAAATCAATGTATGGTTGCCTTTTTCACCTGCCTCCAGCTATGGACCTGGCTGGAGACCCGGCTTGCAACCTCATTATGTGCCCTAGCTGGGGAATCGAACCTGCAACTCTTGGGTTCGCAGGCCGGCACCTTATCCACTGAGCCACCAGCCAGGGCTGGACGTTTTTTATGTTGCCAATATCTATACCCTTGTTGCCTCTTCCAGTTCTTGTAACATAAGAGGTGCTCAGATATTTATTGAATAAAGGCATAATCATGAGATACTGGACAGAGTGGAAAGGAGAGATGGTTCAGCTCAAAATTCAACTAGCCTACGCTCAGCCTCATTCCCAGAACTTTTCATCTGAAATTTATCTTCATTCCAATGGATAGAGAATCAAGGATTATAGGATCTCTTTTACACCAGCTCTCACTTCACCTCCAGTTTCTATATTCCCAGTTTGTTTATTACAACTCTTTGGTACATTACAGATTCACTGTATTGCATGAACACAATACTTATGATTTGATCTTGACCCTGCATACCTTATTCCTGCCACCTATCAGTGTTTCAGAAAAGTAGAACAGTTAAGAGCAAACAAAGATTAATAAATATGGAGTTAAAGAAAAAGTCTGCTTCTCATTTGAGACAGAACAGGTACTTTATTGTTTTAATTTTAAAAAGATTTTATTTATTATTTTTAGAGAGAGGGTAAAGGAGAGAGACACAGAGGGAGAGAGACATCAATGTATAGTTGCCTTTCACCTGCCTCCAGCTACATACTTGGCTAGAGACTTGGCTTGCAACCTCATTATGTGCCCTGGCTGGGCCATCAAACCAGTGGTCTTTGGGTTTGCAGGCTGGTGCCTTATCCACTGTGCCACCAGCCAGGGAAAAACAGGTACTTTACCTTAGAGTGGGGCTTTGCCAGGATCTTGTTCCTTCCTAGATTCATAGTCCAAGACCAGACCCTCTATGAGGATCTAGAGAGAATGGGAACTGCTCTACTATTAGAAAGACTGTCTTAAGGACACCTGCAACATCTGCCTCAAATATATATAACAGGATGACAGACTGTTTAGCCTCATATTTTTTTTAGGCTGAGAAGAGTTGTACATGACTGAATTAACAATAAATAAGATAACACACAAAAAAACACCTGATTTTAAAGGCATTGGTGTTTGTACACAGTATGTAACCATACACAAAAGAAAGACTAAAAATCTCCAGGATGGATATTTTGAAGGGTGATTTTCTCTTTTAAAATGATTTCTTAAAAAAAGGAATCAAGTATTACATAGATTTTTTTAACAGAATGGGAGGTGAGTATGATCATAGAATAAAGTAATTTTTAAAAAATATTACAAGAGGAACTCAGAAATAGCAAGGTTCTCACCAATTATGTAATGGGAGGCTTATCACCCAGTACATATGCTCTTCTTGTTTCAGTGTGAATAGTTCCAGGAAAGGCTGCTTAAAACCATCTGATAATAGTTGTAATTGTTACCAACTTCATATTGACTTAAATCTGTCTTCTGAATCTAACCTATTGGTCTTGCTCCTTAGAGCAACTAGGAGGGCTGAGTAATTCCATTTCCCTTGCCTGCAATAGTCATTTAAAAGTTTAAAGATAGTTTGTTCTTCTTCTCTTTTTTCTAGGCCATATATTCCCAATTCTTGAGTTTGTATGACATATATTTTGAGTATTTCCTATAGGAGATACTTCAGTTTTCAGTACCATCTTTACTGCACTAATGTTCAAATCTAGACCCAGTACTCTAGGCACAGCTGACCAGCATGACCATTTAAAAATTTCTGTACATTTATTAATCTATCTTAAAACTAATATCTACCGTTAAACTGTTTTTTTTCTAGTTAAAAAAATATAACAGACTTACAATAGACAGTTTAGAAAATGGAGAGAAGTTAACACAACCTCTGTAAGTATTAGTCCAAAGATAACTTGCTCTACTTCCTTACAAGTGTGTTTCCATGATTACATAATTAGGATCCTATCTGATATGTACTATTTTATATCTGGCTTCTCCATTGGTATTATATTGTGAGCATTTTCCCATGCCATTCAACAGCCTTTAAACAATGTTAAGGGCTGCATAATTTTCAGTTGTATAATTTATACCATAATTATTTTTGTACTTTAATTTTATTGTTGTTGTATTATATTTATACCATTTCTTCCACTGCTCTCCCCTGCCCCCTCACCATCCCCCTCCCACAGTCAATCCCACATGTTGTCCATGTCTATGGGTTATCCATGCTAGTTCCCTCACTAAACTGTGCCCTTCTTTGCCTCTTTCTCCCCCTCCCCACTCCCCTCTGTACACTGAAAGTCTGTCCCTTGTTTCCATGCCTCTGGTTCTGTTTTGCTTGTTTGTTTGTTTTGTTCATTAGCCTCCTGTATTGGGTGAGATCATATGGTATTTGTCTTTCATTGACTGGTTTATTGGAGAGTATTATTTAACAGGGTTTATATTGGCCATTTAAATTATTTTTGATTGTGTTATCATGAATAACCCTGCAATGTACATACATCTTTGTTTCTTTGATCCTTATGTCTTTCAGGTCTTTGTTCAAAAGTCACCTCAGTGAGATCTTCTATAATGACTATACATAAATATGCAAACCCTTCTCCCACATACATGTACACTTCCTTCTTGCTTTATTTTTTCTCCTTGATCTATATTATCTTCTAATATACTTAATATTTTACGTAGTTACTGTATGAATAATTGTATTAAAATGTAAGCCCCTTGAACAGAGGGACTTTATTTTATTCACTGTAGTATTTCCAAATACCTTGAACAATGTCTGACATATTGTAAATCTTAACTAGATATTTGTTAAATGATTTTCTTAAGATGGGTTTTTATAAGAGGCATTTCTGGGCCTAAGGATATTTAAAATTTAAAGGTCCTTGATATATATATATATATATATATATATATATATATATATATATATATATGAAGTTGTCACACTGTATAAGATGATCAATTTCTGTTCTTATACCTATGCCCATGCTGGCTATTGTCATTCTTTTAATAGCTTTGCCAATCTAATAGAGGCAAATGGTATCTTACTGTTTTAGTATATTTCTTTTATTATAGTGAGCATGAATACCTTCTTGTGCTTTTTGGTCACTTTTATTTCTTTCCTATGAATATACCAAGGTCTTTCCAGAAGGTATGCAGCCATATAATATGAAAAATATACATTTACTGAAGAAGATAGAAGATACAAGAAACATTGTACATAGTACAATGATGCTTCAGTTCCATTCAAAGTTGACACCTCGCATAGGTCTCCCAATCACCATCAACTGCCCCATCATATTTTCCTGAATCTCATCAATGATCTGAAATCTCTTCCCTTTCAAAGGTGATTTTAGTTTGAGGAAAAGCCAGAAGGTACAGAGGCCAAATCTGGGTAGTAAGGGGACTGAGATGCCTGGGTGATTTAATGTTTGACAAAAAAATTCTGCTTGAGATGTGATTCATGAGTGGGCAAATGGTCCTAATGAAGCTGATAATCACCAGTGCACATAGCTGGGGCCTTCTGCATCATCCAAATAGTTTCAGAGGAAGAATGTTCAAGCTTAATGTAAACTTTGATGCAGATTTATTGCTCTATTCATTCAGTCATTTTGAATGCAACAGCATACAGTACACATGCTCAGGCAATGGTGCCTACTATCCCAGCTGGCTAGTACAGTGAGGTCATCATTGTTCACACATGCGCATTCCAGCCCACTCTCCTGGTCTGCCAGGTTACAGCGACGTCCTGCAAACTGTTCTCATTGTATTAACAATGGCTGGATTTTTCCAGACAAACCTTATATATGTATGCATTTTTCTATTGAGAACTTATATGTTTCTTGCTTATTTGTATGAACATTAGACTTCTCTGGTATATGTGGAAAATATTTTTCCAAGTTTGTGTTTTAAATTAACTTTTTAAAAAATTTTATTGTTGTCATATTACATCCATCCCCTTTTTACTCCCCTCTGTCCCCTTCTCCACCTAAATTAACTTTTATGTACAAATTAACTTTTATGTAATTATATAGGTCTTTTCATTTGTAATTTTTTCTGATGAGTTCATGTTTAATAAATATTTCCCCATCTAATATAAATACAATACTTAAATAGATTTTATTTTTGTTGTTTATGTTTAATTGCTTAATCCCTTGGAATTGATTTTGGTGTGTAATGTTCTAAGTTGTTCCCCTCTCAATTGTTTTATAATACAAAATGTTAAATAATTAATCTTTTCTTACTGTTCTGGGATGCCACATTTTACACACACACACACACACACACACACATACATATATATGAAAAACAAATGAATCCCAAGGAGAACCTACTATATGTAACTATATATATAACTATATATATATATATGGCTATATAAATATATATATATATATATATATAAAATTATATACATTGTAGTTCTATATAGTTATATATATAGTTTTATGTATATAGTTATATGTATGGTTACATATGGTAGGTTCTCTGTGGGATTCATCTATTTTCCATGTCTTTTAGTCTGTCACTTCTTATTCTAATTTCAAAGCTTAAATATTATTGTAGTTTTTAAAAAATATTTTATTTATTATTTTTAGAGAGAGGGGAAGGGAGAGAAGCAGAGAGGGAGAGAAACATCAATGTATGGTTGCCTTTCACCTGCCTCCAGCTACAGACCTGGCTTGCAACCTGGTTATGTGCCCTGGCTGAGAATCGAACCAGCAACCTTTGGGTTCACAGGCCAGTGCCTTATCCACTGTGCCACCAGCCAGGGCTTTGTAGTTTTAAAATAATTTTTATCACTTCAACTTTTCCAGTTACTATCTGTGTGATCTCTATGTTTCTATTTGTCTATCATCTGTATAGAATGTTTAATAGCAGTAACATTTATTTTATGCTTTTAATTATGTGAAGGGAATCTTTCTATCATTTCTGCTAATTTATTATGTGAGAAATATATAGTGGGAAACTCATAATTATTGCAATAATTAGAGGGAATCTTTCAATCATTTCGGCTAATTTATTAAGGGAATAATAATATAGAGGGAAACATAATTTTAACTTCTATTTCTTCACTTTGTTCAAATTTATTATTATGAATTCATAGTTTACAAGGTTTTTTCTTGATGTTTTTCTTAGCTATGAAAGAATATAGTATTTTGAAAGAAATTCAAAGAAGTATCTAAATCAATGAACAAATAACCACTGTACACTGCTCAGAATAAACAAGTGTTAGCATTTTGTAATTTCTGCTTCAGATATATTTTAATAAAACATTACAGATAATCTCCCCTTGTATCTAGCTCCAGCTTCATTTGTTTCTACATCCTTCTGTAACACAATATCCAGAGCCACCCATATTTGCTATATTTTTTCATTTGTCACATTTTACTTAGTGATTTCTATGAGTTCTGTATATCTTCTGGATAGTAATTCTTAATCAGTTTCATTTCCAATATATCACCTTGGCTTTACATTTTGTTTATGTGGTTTTTTCTCTTACAAATGTTTAAAATTTTCATGATAATTTTATTAACCTTTTCCTTTAAGAATTACTATTTTTGTGTCACATTTAAGAAATATTAAAAGACCTTATCCTAGAACATAAAAACTGTTTTCCAAATTTGCTTTGCAGTGTTTTCAAAATTTGCTTTACATTTAAATTTTTTAAATTTAATTTTATTGTTGCTGTATTACATCAATCCCTGATTTCCTCCCAACTGTCCCTTCACCATCGAGCCACTCCTCCCAAAGTCAATCTCACTTGTTGTCAATGTCCTTAGTTCTTCCATGCTAGTTCCTTGACTAAACTGCTCCCCTTCTTTGCCTACTGCTTCCCCTCTTGCTGCCTCTGTTCTGCCCACTGAAGGTCTATTCATTGTATTCATGTATCTGGTACTGTTTTGCATCTTTGCTTGTTTTGTTCATTATTGTCCTGTAATGGATGAGATCACATGATATTTGTCTTTCACTGACTGGCTCATTTCACTAAGCATAATACTCTCCAGTTCCATCCATGTGTTGCAAAGGGTAGGAGTTCCTTTTTTCTTTCTGCTGTGTAGTATTCCATTGTGTAAATGTACCAAAGTTTTTGATCCAACCATCCACTGATGGGCAATTTAGGCAGTTTCCAGCACTTGGCTATTGTAAATAGTGCTGCTATGAACATAGGGATACATAGGTTCTTCTGAATTGGTGTTTCAGGGTTCTTCAGGTATAGTCCTAGTAGTGGAATTGCTGGATCAAAAGGCAGTTCCATTTTAGCTTTGTAAGGAAACTCCGTACTGTTTTCCATAGTGGCTGTAGCAGCCTGCATTCCCACCAACAGCACATCAGGGCTCCCTTTTCCTCACATCCTCATCAACACTTGTTGTTTGTTGATTTGTTGATGATTGCCATTCTGACAGGTGTGAGGTGGTATCTTATTGTGGTTTTAATTTGTACCTTTCTGATGGCTAGGGATGTTCTTTGATATGCCTTTGAGCCCTTTATATGTCTCCCTCAGTGAGTTGTCTGTTCAGGTCCTTTGCCCATTTTTGAATTGGGCTGTCTGTCTCCCTGGTGTTGAGTCACATTAGTTCTTTGCATATTTTGGATATCAAACCCTTATCTGAGGTATCATTGGCAAATGTTTTCCCACACAGTTGATTCCCTTTGAGTTTTGCTGATGTTTTCTTTAACTGAACAAAAACTTTTCAGGTTGATATAGTTCCATTTGTTTATTTGTTCTTTTTTTTTCCTTTGCCCTTGGAGAAGTATCAATAAACATATTTCTGCATAGGATATCTAAAATTTTACTGCCTATACTTTTCTCCAGGACCTGTATGATTGCACTGCTTATGTTTAAGTCCTTTATCCATCTTGAGTTTATTCTAGTGCATGATGTAAGTTGGTGGTCTAATTTTATTTTATTTTTTGCATGTTGCTGTCCAATTCTCCCAACACCATTTGTTGAAGAGGCTGTTTTTACTCCATTATAAGGTCCTTCCCCCTTTGTTGAATATTAATTGGCCATAAAGTCCTCGTTTTATTTCTGGGCTCTCTGTTCTGTTCCATTGATCTATATGCCTATTCTTATGCCAGTACCAGACTGTTTTGATGACAGTAGCCTTGTAGTATAGTTTGATGCCTGGTATTGTGATTCTTCCTACCTTGTTCTTCTTTCTCAAGATTGCTGTGGCTATATATGGGCATTTTTGACTCCATATAAATTTTTGAAGTATTTTTACTATTTCTGTGAAGTATGTCATTGGTATTTTAACTGGGATTGCATCGAATCTATAGATTGCTTTGGGTAATATGGGCATTTTAATGTTAATTCTTCCCATCCATGAACATGGCATATGCTTCCATTTCTTTGTATCTTCCTTAATTTCTTTCTTCAATGTTCTGTAGTTTTCTGAGTACAGATCTTTTACCTTGTTGGTTAAGTTGATTCCCAAGTACTCTATTTTTCCTGTTGCTATGGTGAATGGGATTTGATTTCTATCTTCTATTTCTGATGTTTCATTATTGCTATACAAAAATGCTTTTGGTTTCTGGATATTGACTTTATATCCAGCTATTTTGCTAAATTTACTTATTAGGTCAAGTAAGTTCATGGTGGAGCCTATCGGATTATGTATCTACACTATCATATCATCTGCAAATGACAGTTTTACTTCCTCCTGTCCAATTTGGATACCTTTGATTCATTCTTCTTGTCTGATAGCTATGGCTAGAACTTCCAAAACGATGTTGAACAGATGTGGAGAAAGTGGACAGCCTTGTCTTGTTCCCAATCTTAGGGGGAAAGCTTTTAGTTTTTGCCCATTAAGTTTGATGTTGGCTTCAGGTTTCTCATACCTTTATTATGTTGAGGTATGCTCCCTCTATTCCCATTTTGCTGAATGTTTTTTTTTTTTTTTTTTTATCATAAATGGTTCCTGTACTGTATCAAATGCTTTTTCAGCATCTATTGATATGATCATACAGTTTTTGTCTTTTTTTTGTTGTTGATGTGGTGTATTGCATTTTTTTATTGGTGAATGTTGTACCATCCCTGCATCCCTGGGATGTATCCCACTTCATCATGGTGTATGATCTTTTTAATGTATTGCTGGATTCGATTGGCCAATATTTTGTTGATAATTTTAGCATCTATGTTCATCAGAGATATTGACCTATAGTTCTCTTTCTTAGTTGTGTCTTGATCTGGTTTTGGGGTTAGAATAATATTGACCTCATAGAAAGAGGTTGGGAGTCTTCCCTCTTCTTGGATTTTTGGAATATGTTGAGAAGGGTAGGAGTTAGTTCTCTAAATGTTTGGAAAGTTTCACCTGTGTGTCCATCTGGTCCTGGGCTGTTGTGCTTTGGTAGATTTTTTGTTACTTCTTCAAATTCACTAATTGTTATTGGTCTATTCAGGATTTCTGCTTTTGGATTCAGTTTTCATAGATTATCCATTTCTAGAAATGTGTTGATTTTCACCCAGGTTGTCATATTTTTTGTCATATAGTTATCGTTAGTAATTTTTTACAATCCTTTGTATTTCTGAAGTATCAGTTCTGATTTCTCTGTCATTTCTAATTCTGTTTATTTGGGTCCTCTCTTTTTCCTGATGAGGATGGTTAAAGGCTTGTCAATTTTATTTTTTTAAAGAACCAGCTCTTGGACTTATTGATTCTTTGATTTATAGTTTGAGTCTCTAAGTTATTTAATTCTGCTCTGATCTTGATGATTTCCTTCCTTCTACTTGCTCTGGGCTTTGTTTGTTGTTGCTCCTCTAGTTCTTGCAGCTTTATGGTTAAGTTGTTTGTATAAGGTTCTTGTGACCTTTTTAGGTAGGTCTGTATTGCTATGAATTTCCCACTGAGGCTTGCCTTTGCTATGTCCTATAGGTTTTAAGCTGTTGTGTATTCATTGTTATGTTTCCAGAAACATTTTGATTTCATCTTTGATCTCATTGTTTGCCCATTTCTTCCTTAAAAACATGTTACTCAGTCTCCATGAGTTAGTGTTCTTGGCTTTTTCCCTTGAGATTGGTTTCTAGTTTCAAGCTATTGTGATCTGAAAAGATGGTTGGTATGATTTCAATTTTCCTGTATTTGTGGAGGCTTGTCTTGTGACCTACCATGTTGTCTGTCTTAGAGAATGTCCCATGTGCACTTGAAAAGAATGTTTATTTTACTTCTTTGGGTTGAAAGGTTCTGTATATATCAATTAGGTTCATTTCCTCTACACTTGTGTTCAATGGTCCAGCACCCTGCTGTTTTTCTGTTTGGAAGATCTTTCCATTGTTGATAATGGGGTATTAAAATCCCCTATTATTAGTGTGTTGCTTTCTATGTCCTTCTTGAAGTCCTCCAAGATTTTCCGTATATATTTGGGAGCTCCTATATTGGGTGCATATATGTTTGCCAGAGTTATATCTTCCTGATGAATTGTTCCCTTAAGTACTATGAAATGTCCTTCTTTGTCTCTTTTTATGGCCTTCATCGTAAAATGTATTTTGTCTGAAATAAATATTGCTACTCCAGCCTGTTTTTCATGTCCATTTGCTTGATATATATTTTTCCATTACTTCACTTTCAATCTGTGTCGATCTTTTGTTCTGAAGTGGGTGTCTTGAAAACTGCTTATATGTGGGTCATGTTTTCTTATCCATTCAGCTACCTTGTCTTTTGATTGGGGTATTTAATCCATTTACATTTAAGGTTATTATTGATTGATACTTATTTATTGCCATTTTCCCCCTTTGTGTCTGTATTCCTCTCTGTCTCTCTCTGTTTCTTCATTTTTTTTTTCTTCTTTTTTTAAAGCAGACCCTTTAGCATTTCTTGCAATGCTGGTTTGGTAGAGGTGTATTCTTTTATTCTTCTTATGTCTGGGAAACTCCTTATTTCTCCTTCCATTTTGAATGAGAGCTTTTCTGGGTAGAGTATTCTTGGTTGCAGACCTTTGTTTCCCATTACTTGGAATATGTTTTGCCATTCCCTTCTGGCTTGTGTTGTTCCTGTTGAATAACCATTTGATAATTTTATTGGAGCTCCTTTATATGTTATTTGTCGTTTCTCTCTTGATGCTTTTAGGATTCTCTTCTTGTCTTTGAAATTAACCATTTCAATTATAATATTTCTTGAAGTGGGTCTGTTTGGATTCATCCTGAATGGGACCCTCTGTGCTTCCTGAACTTGAGTAACACTTTCCCTCATCATGTTAAGGAAGTTTTGTATCATTACTTTTTTGAACAGGTTTTTTATTCCTTGTTTCTGTTCTCCTTCTGGTATCCCTATGATATGGATATTATTACATTTCATGTTGTCCTGCAGCTCTCTTAAAACCTTTTCATTCTTGTCCAGCCTTTTTTCATTCTGTTGGACTGTCTTGGAATATTTTCCTATGTTTTCCTCTAGCTAGCTGATCTGATGCTCTGCTTCTTCTAGCCTGCGGTTGATTCCTTCTACTGTATTCTTCAATTCAGAAATTGTATTCTTCATTTCCTCCTGGCTCTTACTTATAGTTTCTGTGTCCTCTTTGATTCTGGTATAGTTCTCAGTAAGTTCCTTGTAGCTTTCCTGGAGTCCTTCTTAGTTCCCCTGGAGTTTTTTGTAGTTTTCTTTGAGCTGGCTGAGCTCATTGAGCTTCTCTATCATCATTATTTTGAATTCCATATCTGGTAGTTTGCTTGCCTCTGTTTCATTTATTTATCTTTCTGGGGATTCCTCCTTTCCTTTTGGTGATGGACTGTTTCTTTTTCTCACCATTTTTAGGTTTCATTGTAATCCAATCAGACTGTGATCAGCTGCCAGGCTAAGGAACTGTTATGCTGGAAGGATTGATTTAGTTGTTGTCTTATCAATCTGTGATCCACCACCAGGCTCCGATGCTGCTTGGGGTGACAGACCAATTCAGTTGTAAATCAATAAATTGGTACCAAACTCAGTCCCTGCTGGGCTAGACAGAGAGGTTCAATTGTAATCCAATGGATTATCCACCAGGTCAGGTGCAGCCTGGTTCGACAGATTCAGATTTAAGTCAGTGACTCTGTTGTCAGCCACCAGGCTCACACGCCACTGTGCGGGGCAGCAAGATCCAATTGTAATCCAATGGATCTGTGTTCAGCCACCAGGGTCAGGATCTGCTGGGCTAGACAGCAAGGAACACTTTTAATCCAATCAGTCTGTGATTAGCCACCAGGCTCAGGTGGCGCTGGGCTGGACTGAAAGGTTCTATTATAATCCAATGAATCTGTGATCAGCTGCCAGTCTAAGGGGCCACTGGGCTAGACTGGAAGATTCAGTTCTCATCCAATGAGTTTGTGATCAGCCACCAAGCCCAGAGGTCTTGGGGGGACAAACCAACTTAATTGTGCACCAATGAGTCGAATCCATGATCATCCACCAGGCTCAGTTGCCACTGTGTGGGGCTGTCTGTATGACCCAGCTGTAAGTCAGAGTTTGTAATCAGCCACCAGGCCCAGGCTCTGCTGAGTGAGAAGGACTGACTTAGTTGCAAAGCAATGAATCTAAGATCAGCCACCAGGCTTGCATACCATTGTGTGGGGGACTGTCTGACTGACCCAGCTGTAAGTCAGAGTTTGTGATCAGCTGCCTGGCCCATACACTGCTGTGGGAGAAATACCACTTCAGGTGCCAACTATTTTATCTATGCTCAGGCTGGGCAGGGCAGGAGAGGTTTAGTTAGATGCAAATCAAAGAATTGTGATTAAGCACCAGGCTCAGGCACCGCTGGGTGGGGCAGGTTGCTTCCAGTGGGCATGGCTATGAGGACCCTCAAATGGATGCCACTTGGCACAGCACAGTCTGCTGGATGTGTGGGTGATGAATCAGAACTGAGATCTCCACAGCTGCCTCCCCACTTCTCTCCTCCAAGTCAACCCCGCAAACTCACCCCATGCATCTCCAGTCCTCTCTGCCCTCCCTCCACTGGAGCCCAGGGTAGGTGAGTGCCCACTTATTTTTGTTGTGGTTACCCTAGTAGTTCTCTGTCTCTAGTGCTCTCTCAGGCCAGCAAACTCCAAGGCTTTCTGCCCTTCTCAGCTGGGTGCTAGTCTACTCTCCGCTGTGTTGCTGGAGGGTGGGCACCCAGGTGGGGGACCAAAACCGATCCTTCTCAGGTGGAGCCCCTGGCTCCTTCCCTTCACCTGCTGCCTCAGGTGGGGTCCCATCCAGGCCTCTCTCATTTCCATGATTCCTACCAGGCACATTGTGATGAAGTGTCCTCCTCTGTTTTGTCTGTGGTTATAAGACTTCTTTCCAGCTAGTGTTCTGTTGGTAATTCTAGCTGACTTTCCTCCAAAAAATAATTCCAGATGCAACCTTGGAGGAGATTGGTGTAGCTGCACTTACTCTTTTGCCATCTTGCTGGACCCTCCTATTCTTGTTCTACATTTACTTTTTAAAACCATCTAAATTTTATTACTGCATATTATTTAAAATATGGGTCAATTTTTTCTATGTCAAGTATCACTTGTTTCAATGTCATCTGTGTAGAACTCACTTAGAATGCAAATTCCATCATATTGCCCAGTTTCTACACATACTTAGGTCTATTTCTAGGCTATGTGCTCCAACAACCTATTTGTCTACATTTGTGTTGCTTTAATTATGAATGCTTTATGAATCCTTATGTTTGAAAGGTCAGTTATTATTCACTCTCTGTCCTCAACCAGTCCTCACCATACCACTTATCTGTTCTTTCTGAATTGTCTTATGTTTGGCCGTTTGCTCCCTTATCTTAATTTTAAAATAATATTAAAAATATTTTATTGATTATACTGTTACAGTGGCCCAATTTTTCTCCCTTTGCCCCTGTACCCAACACCCCTTGTCCCGTCAGACAACCCCACCACCTATTTTACATCCATTGGTCATGTGTATGAGTTCCATAGCTACTTCATTTCTTACATTGTACTTTACATCCCCATGGCTATTCCGTGACTACCTATTTATGCTTCTTAATACCCTCACCTCTTAACCCATTCCTCCAAATCCTGCTTTCTTCTGGTAACCATCAAAAACTCTCTGTATTCATGATTCTGTCTCTGTTCTTATTTGCTTAGTTTGCTTTTTAGACTTACTTGTTGATAAGTATGTGTTTATTGCCATTTTATTATTCATAGTTTTGATCTCTTCTCAAATAAATCCCTTTAACAATTTATATAATAATGGTTTGGTGATGACAAACTCCTTTAGTTTTTTCTTGTTGGGGAAGATCTTTATCCTTTAATTCTAAATGATATCTTTGTTTGATAGAACAATTCTGGCTATAGGTCCCTGCTTTTCATGACTTTGAATATCTCTTGCCAATCCCTTCTACCCTGCTGATAGCCTTATGGGGACTCATCTGTAGGTAATTATATACTTTTCTCTTGCTGCATTTAAGATTCTCTCTTCATCTTGAACTTTTGGCATTTCAATCATGTGTGTCTTAATGTGGGCCTGTTTATATCCAACTTTTTTGGGATTCTCTGTCCTTCCTTGACTTGCATGTCTATTTCCTTCACCAAATCAGGAAGGTTTTCTTTCATTATTTTTTCAAATAAAGTTCTAATTTCTTGCTCTTTTTCTTCTTCTAGTGCCCCTATCATGAAAATAAATTTGTCTCAGAAGTTCCTTACATTATCCTTTTAATGGATTCTTTTTTCTTCTTGTTGCTCTGATTGGTCATTTTTCCCCTTTATGTTCCATATTATTGATTTGATTCTTGTTTTCATCCAATGTACTGTTGATTCCCTGTAAATTGTTCATTTCCATTAGTATACCCTTCATTTCTGGCTGGCTCTTTTTTATGCTGTTGAAGTACTCACTGAGTTCCTTGAGTGTCCTTATAACCAGTGTTTTGAACTCTGCATCTGAGAGATTGCTTATCTCCATTTTTTTCCCCCTGGAGTTTTGACCTGTTCTTTCATTCGGGCCATGTTTCTTTGCTCATTTTGGCAGCCTCCTTTTGTTTGTTTCTATGTATTAGGTCAAGCATCTATAATACCCTGTCTTGGTAGTGTGGCCTAATGTAGTAGGTGTCCTGTAGGGTCCAGTGGCACAGCCTCCTGTATCATCAAATCTGGGTATTTAAGGTGTGACCTTCTTGTGGGCTGAGTACACCCTCCTCTTGCAGTTAAGACTTGTTTGCTGTTGACAGATCAATGGGAGTGATTTACCCAGGCCAGTCAGCTGCTAGTATTGGCTATGACTACTGACCACCAATCTCTTCCCTCTGTGGAGGATCAGCTGTGCAGGGCAGGGTGGTAGTGCTCTGAAGTGGTCTGTAATTATCTACTGGGTACACAGGCTCTGGGGTTAGTTGGGTGGTGCAGGTCAGGGTCATCTACCACCTGTGTCCTGTTCAGGGCCACCCTGCCTGAGCTATAAAGCAATCTGATATGGCTGCTACTTGTGCTGGGCTTGGAGGCTCCCAGGAAGAGCCAAATTGTGATCCCAAGCTTGCTGCTGCTAATGCCAGGCTTGGGGTCACTTAGCCAGAGGCACAAGGCTGGGGGAAGGCCAGCAAATTGGTTGGGACAGAGCCTCAGGTAAACGCCAGGGTGGGGCAAACTGTAAGCCAGGTTGATGGAGTTTCAGATATGGCGCCAGTGTGCCAGTTCTGTGGCTCTGTTGGGGGAGGGTTCAGGAAAGCACAATGGCTTCTTCCTGACTATCTGAAAGAGAGTTGCCCCTCACCTCTCTTTTTGATGCTAGACACTTCAGTTCCCTCTCCTATGCCACTTATGCCTTTCAAGATGCTACCCTGGTGGTGCTAGAGCTCAGACAGAGTGTATCTGAGTAAGTTTGGCACAAGCCTCTTAAGAGGAGCTGCCAGGGAGTCCAGTAATTTTTCAATAACCCCAATCCTGCTCTTTTTACAGTCAGAAGTTGTGGGGGCTTCTCCTCCTGGTACTGGTACCCTGGGCTGAGGGGTCTGGTATGGGGCTGGAACCCCTCATTCCAGAGATGAGGGGTCTGAAACTTTAATCCGCCACATGGGGGTATGGGACCTATCTGTTTGTCATCTCCATGTCTCTTACCCTTCTGGATTGATGTGGTTTCTTTAGTTCCATATTTGTCAAATTCCCATTCAACTTGATTTTTGATGGTTCTAAGTAATCTTTGGTCTGCAGTTTAGTTATAATTTTGATGTGGTTATGCAAGGAGACAAGCTGTTCTTACCTATGGCTCGATCTTGACCAGAAGTCCAAAATAATATTTTTTAATTTTAATTTTAAGAGAATCATGGTTTTCCTTGAAATTTTATTGAATTTCTAGAATGAATTAGAGAAAAATTGACATCTTTTTAATAGAGATTCCCTATTCATAAATATGTTATTTTTATTTTATTTTTTAAAAGATTTTATTCCTTATTCTCAGAGAGAGGGGAAGGGAGAGAGGCAGAGAAGGAGAGAGACATCAATATATGGTTGCCTTTCACCTGCCTCCTGGCTGAATACCTGGCTTGCAACCTGGTCATGTGTCCTGGCTGGAAATCAAACCAGCAACCTTTGGGTTCACAGGCCAGCACCTTATCCACTGTGCCACCAGATAGGGCTATGTTATTTTTAAAAAGATTTTAATCATTATTTTCAGAGTGAAGGGTAGGGAAGGAGGAATAAAGGGAGAGAAACATCAGTGTATTGTTACTTTTCACCTGCCTCCTGCTACAGACCTGGCTGGTGACCTGGCTTGCAACCTGGTTATGTGCCCTGACTGGGAATTGAACCAATGACCTTTGGGTCCACATGCTGGCGCCTATCCACTGAGCAGGGCTCATAAATATGTTATTTTATTTTTGATATTCACTCATCTATTTTTAAAATTGTTGATAGAAGTTTATAATTTTATTAATAATACTTTTACACATGAGGCATATTTCTCAGCATCTTTTATTTTTCCAGTCTGGTTTATTAAGCTATAATTTACATAAAAGTTCTTCTTTGAGAATATACATTTCAAAGGGTTTTGACAAACATATGATCAAATGACCACAACCACCATCACAATAAAAATATAGAAAAATTCCTTTGCTTCAAAAGGTTCACTTGTGCCCTCCTACAGTCAGTTTTTTTCCCCACCTACAATCCTGTGCAGCCATGGATCTGTTTTGTTCCTTTATAGTTTTAGATGGAGAGCAAGTAGGACTCTCATACATTGTTAACAGGAATATAAAACAATATAGATATTTGGAAAAGAGTTTGGCAGTTTCTTATGAAGTCAGACATTCACTACTCTTAAAATCCAAAAATTTTCCTCATAGGTATTTACATAGTATAAATGCAAACATGCATGCAAACAAATACCTGTACGAAACATTTATAACAGCATTACTTATAATAGATAAAAAGCAGAAAAAACACAAATGTCTATCGAGTAATGAATGGGTACTCAAGTCAGCAATAATGAACACTCCATTTAAGAGTTGCTAAGAGATTTTATCATGAATGTTGGGTTTTTGAAATGTTTTTTCTATATCTATTGAAATTTTCTTTTTAAATCTGTTGAGATGATGAATTACAGTGATTATTTTTCAAGTGTTGAGCCACCTTTGTATTTCCAGGATAAAACTCTACTTGGTTATGATATATTTTCTTATATATTTCTAGACTTCATTTTTTAAAATTTAATTTTGTTGTTGTTGTAAGGACTTCATTTTCTAATATTTTGTTATATATTTTTTTGGTGTATATGTTACCTCAGTGATGTTGACTTTTAATTCTCTTTTCTCATATTTGTTTGGTTTTAGTGAGGAGTTATTCCAACCTCATAAAATGAGTTGGGAAGTTCCATCATTTTCTATTTTCTGGGACAATTTATGTAGATTGGTACTGTTTCTTCCTTAAGTGCTTGATAGAAATCACTAGTGAAGCCATCTAAGCTTTTGAAGTTTTCTTATTTGAAATTTTCTTCATTATAAGGCTTTTCTTTATTTTATTTTATTTTTATTTTGTTGTTACAGTTGACATTCCGTATATTAGTTTCAGATATACAGCATAGTGATTAGACATTTATACAATTTATGAAATGATCCCTCAGATAAATCTAGTACCCACCTGACAAAATGGACTGAGCTATCAGAGGAGAGGAGGAGGGGGGACTAGATGAATAAAGATGAAGGGATTAGTCAAAAGAACATATCATATATGCATAATTTATGGACAAAGACAATGGTATCATGATGGCTAGAGGGAAGGAAGTGGCAAAGGTGGGGAGGAGGTGAGCAAAAGGGGTAATGGGAACATCTGTAATAACGTAGACAATAAAAATAAAGTAAAAGAATAAACCTTATCTATAATTCACATTTTGTGTGTGTGTGTGTGTGTGTGTGTGTGTAAAACTGACTATACTCCCGATGCTGTACTTTATATCCCTGGTAAGGTTTTTAACCATGACTATAAGTTACTTAATAGATAAAGGGATAGTCAGGTTATCTATTCCTTCTTGAGTGAGGGTTGATGATTTATGTCTTTTGAGGAATTTGTTAATTTTATCTACATTATTAAGTTTATTTCCATAAATTTATTCATAACATTTTTTTATTATCACTTTAATGCACGTAAACTCTGTAGTGACACACTTACTTTTTATTACTGATAATGGTAACTTTTATCTTCAATCTATGTAGGAAGTTTACTAACTTTATTAATCTTTTCAAACAACTAGCTTTTTATTTCATTAATTTATATTTTTCTTTCTCATTGTATTTATCTGTATTATTTCCTTCCTTCTGCTTTCTTTGTATTTAACTTTTCTTGCTTAATATAAGCACTTAATGCTGTAAATACTCCTATGTGCACTTACTTAGCTCTAGTTTATAATTTTTGATAAATTCCTTTTATTTTAATGTCCATTTTAATTTGAATAATTTTTCTATTAGATTTTCTAATTGATATTTATAAGTTAATCTGTGTCTAGAAACTTTGAATATTCTTATTCTTTCTTATAACTTGTTATTGATCCTTTTGAATTTTCTCTTTTTTTTTTTTTTTATGCTGTTACAGTTGTTCCTGCCTTTTCTCCCTTTCCCCACCTCCACCAGGTCTCACCAAGTCCCCTTCCCAAGGCAATCTGCATATTGTTGTCCATGTTCATGGGTTGTGCATAAATATTCTTTGGTTAATCCATTCACCATCTTTCATCCAGTCTCCAATCTCCTTTCCAGCAGCTGTCAGTCTGATTTTTGTATCTAAGCTTCTGTTATTATTTTGTTTGTTAGTTTATTGTGTTCTTTGATTCCACATATAAGTGAGATCATGTGGTATTTTTCTTTCACTGACTGGCTTAATTCACTTCACACAATTTTCTTCAGGTCCATCCACGCTTTTGCAAAATATAAGGGTTTCTTCTTTTTATTTATTTTTTTACTGCTGCATAATATTCCATTGTGTAAATGTACCACAACTTTTAAAAATATCTACTGCAAATAACAGTGATTTTGACTTCCTTTTAAAATTCTTATATTGATGGATTATTTTTTCTTATTGTTTTGGCTAAAACATACAATATAACATGTGTAGTGTAGGGATGGCATAGTCCTAGTCTTGTTCTCAACGTGAGTAAGATAGTTTATAAAGAATTCTGTTTAGTATTTGGTGTAAGTTTTTGGTAGATATTCTTTATCAAATGAAGGGAATTCCCTTGTACTTCTGATATGCTAAGATTTTTATCATGAATAAGAGAATTTCATTGCTTACTATTTTCTTAATTGAGATGTTCATGTACTTTTAAAAAATAATATGTTAATATATTTAAATTACTGTAGGTAATACAACCCCTTTATTCACCCTTTATCTCAGAATTGTGGATTGCATTGATAGATTATTTGATATTAAATTGTCTTTATTTCTTCAATAAATCTACTTGATTGTGGGTTATATATGGCCATACTTATTTGCTTGCCCTTTAAAATTTTATCTATGTTTTTAAGTTGATTTTATTGTTTCTGTTCAATTTTGAAATCAGTATTACACAAGCTCACAAAATAGGTTACTTAGCTTTTCCTCTTTTTCTAGCTGATGGAACAGTTTGCAGAAGGTAAATTTCACATTCATGATAATTTAATAAAATTGACTTTTGATTCTGGTATGATCCCATTCCTTCTCACTACAGGTGTATGAGGGGGGATGTTATGTTTAACCTCCTGATTTGATTTCTGTTCTAATTCAGTTTTCTATTTCTCTTATTATTTTTAATAGGAAATTATCTATTTACTCTGTTTTCTAATGTAACTGCCTACAGCCACTTATAACATTTTGTTATGAGAAAAAATTGTTTTGGTCTTTATTTTATTTACTTATTTAAAAAGATTTTTAAAAATTTATTATTTTTAGAGAGGCAGAAAGGGAGAGAGATATAAATATATGGTTGTGGTTGCTTTTCACCTGCCTCCAGCTACTGACCTGGCTGGAGACCTGGCTTGCAACCTGGTTATGTGCCCTGGCTGGGAATTGAATCAGCTATCTTTGGGTTCCCAGGCCGGCGCCTTATCCACTGTGCTGCCAGCCAGAGCCTTTGGTCTTTATTTTAAAAGAGGGTGGTATAAAGGGGATAAATGGTAATGGAAAAATACTATACAAATTTTAAGTATTCTGGGAACTTGGTTTAAAGTAAAAAATTTCCCCAAGGTTTGTTACAAAGAACAATAATAGTTCCCTCTCAGAAGCAACCTTTTTCAACTTTTTCAGATAATTATTTTGCTATTTACATCCTATTCTTAAGTAACATGCTCATATTTATCCTTCTTAATTTTCTTTTTATATATTTATTTAATTTTATTAATTATTTTCAGAGAGAAGGGCAGGGAGGGAGGAAAAAAGGGAGAGAAGCATCAATATATGTTTGCCTTTCACCTGTCTCCAGCTTAGGACCTGGCTGGAGACCTGGTTTGCAACCTGGTTATGTGCTCTGATATGGGAATTGAACCAGCAACCTTTGGGTTCACAGGCTGGTGCCAATCCACTGAGCCACACTAGTCAGTAATTTTATTTTTTAATTTGTTTTTTTCTTTTTTAAAAGATTTTATTTATTATTAATTTTTTTTTAGAGAAAGGAGGAGGGAGAAAGTCAGAGAGGGAGAGAGACATCAATGTATGGTTGCCTTTCACCTGCCTCCAGCTATAGACCTGGTTGGAGACCTGGCTTGCAACCTGGTTATGTGCCCTGACTGGGGAATTGAACCAGTGACCTTTGGGTTTGCAGGCTGGTGCCTTATACACTGTGCCACCAGCCAGGGCTGTTTTTCTTTTCTATTGTATTTTTTCCATTACCATTTGTCCTCCTTATACACCCCTCTCCATATCATAATCACCATACAGTTGTCTATGTCCATGAGTCCACAAACTGAACCAACAAGGAAAATTGAGACAGACTCATAGAGAGCAGACTCACTGCTCTGGGGATGGGGGTGGAGGAATTAAGGGGTGGAAAAAAGGAGAAAAGCATTCTTTTTAATTTTTAAAAAAGTGTTTTATTTATTATTTTTAGAGAGAGGGGAAGGGAGAGAGGCAGAGAGGGAGAGAGACATCAATGTATGGTTGCCTTTCACCTGTCTCCAGCTGGGGTTCTGGCTGGAGACCTGGCTTGCAAACTGGTTATGTGCCCTGGCTGGGAATCGAACAAGCCACTTTTGGATTCACAAGCCAGTGCCTTATGCACTCTGCCACCAGCCAGGGCTCCTTCTCAAATTTAAACATTTAGGCACTATTTACTAATTTTCCATTTGGCAGATAAGATTTAGATACTTTTTGTTTTTCTTTTTTAATACTCTTCTGAGGATGTTTATTGCTAGTTAAGGGAGGGGAAGGTGGGAGAGAGAGAGAAAGAAACAGAGAGACAACATTGATGTGAGAAACACATCAATTGTTTTTGTGATTGGTTGCCTTCAATACATGCCCCACACTGGGGTCTGAACCTGCAACCTACGTGTGTGCCCTAACTTGGGATTGAACCCCCAACATTTTGGTGCATGAGACAATGATCCAATCAACTGAGCCCCCCAGCCAGGGCAAGATACTTTTAAAGATATGGGGTCCTTTTAAAATCCCCTGCTTGCACAGCATACACAAGTTTCTTCCCCCATCCCATACTCTTTGTTTAATATTGATTAAATCCCTGCTTTACTACTGGTTTTTGTAGTGATCTAACTTTGCTATCCCACCACACTTTCAATACTATTATTTCATATTACCCAATAGGAGCAGAACTTCTGACTCTCTCTGCCTGTTTTCTAGTAGGTGAGTGGCTTTAGATCCCTGCTAAGTTTCCTTTTTCTTTTCTCTTCTTTTTTTTTTCCAGCTCCATGGACATAGTTTCTCTTTCTTAAAACAATTGTGATTGTGTTTTTATTTTTAAAGTATGTTTTATGATTTAGCTATCTTTACTATAGTGTATATTTACAGCTAAAAGAGGAAAGTTTTTCTATGTGAAACTACAGTGCTATCTTGACATGATGGTATGTACCTTGTGATTTTTGGATGAATAAAAATTTTTCTTCATGTAATGACAACTCAGCATTTGGGGTCTTAGTTATGTAGAGTTCTTGATCAGTTTTCCATGTTTAATTTGTCATCATAGACTCTAATATTTATATATATATGAGTATCACTCTAGGTTGCACAACAATGGAAGCATGAGTCCATTTAGGCTGGATTAGATAGGCAGGTGTTTTTGAATATGAAGGTAGAAACAATAGACTTGTGTAAAATGAGGGTCCCAGACTGATGGCAGAGGAATTTTTGTAAGTTTTTTTTGGGTAGGGATGATTACCTCAGCAGGAGAGTCTTGTCACAAATGGGAGGAAGAGAGAATACAAGTGGTAAAAGTCATGATCCCCAGCTTGATGTTGGAACTTGAAGTAGAAATGCAGAACATGGATGAGGAAGCAACTAATCTTTGGGTTGAACAAAAGGGTTTGCTTGGCTCCAGAGAGGTGAATGGCCTAATGGAACTTTTGCCATGCTCTTAAATCATCTCTAAGGTAAAAAAAGCATGGTGCCAATGCATTAGAGATAATGAGAGAATGCTGGTGTGGCACTGACAGAGAAGTGCCTGCTAGTAGGAGTTGAGGCTGGAGATGTAGGATTTTGCTAATTTAAAAAACCACAAAAACATGTAGGCCAAATTCAAGAATTTAGTCTTTTCCCATCAGCAGTAGTGAGGCTTTGGATAGTTTTTTGTTTGTTTGTTTTTGTTTTTGTTTTAAGATTTTATTTCATTATTTTTAGAAAGAGGGTAAGGGAGAGAGGCAGAGAGGGAGAGAGACATCAATGCATGGTTGCCTTTCACCTGCCTCCAGCCACAGACCTGACTGGAGACCTGGCCCGCAACCTGATTATGTGCCCTGGCTGGGGAATCGAACCCGCGACCCTTGGGTTCGCAGGCTGGCGCCCTATCCACTGTGCTACCAGCCAGGGCAGCTTTGGATAGTTTTAAGCAAGGAGTGAAATAATCTTATTTGCGTTTTAATGGTCTCCTCTGATTTTTCTATGAAGAATGTGTTAATGCCAGGAGGCCAGTGATGCTACTTTGGTAGAGTGGTGTCTGGTAAAAGGGAGAGGAGAAGAAGAGGAGGAGAGGGAGGAAGAGAAGAAGGAGGAGGAGTGGGGAGGGAGGGAGGGAGGGAGGAACGGAGAGAGAGAGAGAGAGAGAGAGAGAGAGAGAGAGAGAGAGAGAGATTGGGTTTAAGAGATATATTAGATGTAGCTTGATTAGAAATAAATGGAATGTTTAGCAAATAAGTCTAATGTGGCTGAACTCTGCATTCTGATTGTCCTTCTTTCAGTAAATGTATTGCCTAACAGTTTTCTTGACTTGACTCACTTGCCCATATATACTGTTCTTCTCCCCTCTCTTTTAATTCCATTCTTCTTTAACTTTTGATTTTCTGCTATGTCTCACGGACACAAGGGCAACTGTTTTTGTTCCTAGATTCCTTTATCAATCCCTCTCCATTTTCTTCCTTCTTACACATTGGTGATCCATTAAGAACATTCTTCATTTTCAGTAGTCTGTATTGTACCTACTCCCTTATTCCTTGCTTGCTTTCAAGTGATCTTTACCAATTTTCAGCTGGGATTAGTTTGAGAAAGAAACTTGCTCTTGAGAAGTGGGTATATGCTTGCCAATTGTTTGCAATAAGTATCTCATTGTTACAAGTGACATTCCAGCTTCATTAACAGAAAGAAGAAAATACTCTATTTTTGAACTCATTCTCATCTTTACTTGAGGAGTGATTTCCTCTAGCATTCTGGATGCCTGTTTAGAAATATATAAACAACACAGTCTTTGAAAGCACTTGGGGATCTTGGGCATCAGGGGTCCCCAACCATGGGCCACAGACACGTACTAGTATGTAGCCTGTTGGAGGTGAGCTTGAATCATCCTGAACCCATGCCCTAACCTGCTCAGTCCTTGGAAAAATTATCTTCCACAAAACTGGTCCCTTGTGCCAAAAAGGCTGGGGACTGCTACTGGGCAGTATCCATGCTGTAGCAATGTTCCTATTTATACGCTCAGTGGGGACTAGAAGCTGAAATTGCTATATATGAATGTTACCTTCCTCTCTTTCGGTGTCTGGTCTTTACATTCCCCATATTTAGATAAACGTAGGTTGCCTGAACAATGTACATTATACATTCTTGATTATAGTTCCTGTACCCTGGGGACAAGCTGCAAATCTTCAGCTACCCCTTAGTGTACAGCTTCATCTGTCTGCCTATAGCCCCAGGGACTACTATTGAGAGTAGCTCTTTGGATGAAAGGCACCACACTGTAGCATAGTGTCAGGGCTCTGAATCACTATATGGAGGGTATGTTTTTGGAATCTGGGTGCTGAGCTGGAAGGGACTCTGAATCAGTGCACTCTTAGAATAGCGCCAGTTGTAAAGCAGGCCAGCAGCCTGAGGTGATTGTGTAAATGACAGTTTGTCTCTCCTTCCCTGGTGATTTAGTTCTTGAATTACTGTCTCTAATTGGTAAGTCTTTGAGTTTCTATCTATTAATGGTTTTGTTACTTTGCCAAGTACCTCCTAGTGTTAAGTAAAAGAATAATTTGAGCTATAATCTTATTCTCATATAAAACTGTTTAGGGTCTTATAAGCAATACATATCGATGGGTGACAGCTCTCTAGATGCTTTTGGTGTGCTACAGCTCCAGGCAGGATTTGACTGTAAACATTATGGCCAGAATTATTAAGTTCAATGTTTGCTTACTGCAGCTCCTGTGTTATCAGTCTCTTCAAAACTTTTCAAATATCTTCAAGTTTTACTTCATGAAACCCTTTCTTGAGCATTTTGGGTGAGAGACAAGAGATTTTCATTTTAATATTTATTCATTATGTGAAATGTATCAGTTCACTGTCCCAGGTATTGAGGATATGATAAATGAATCAGATAGATCTGACCCCTACTCTCTTGGAGCTCACAACCTAAAAGAGAAGGCATACTTTGAACAAGTAATTTGCAGGTGAGATGAATGATAAAGGAATAAAGAGTGTTAAAAAGTAATTAAAATATAGACCTAGCTCAGTGGGGTGTTGGGAATGACAGGAAAAGTTTCTTTAATGAAGTGGTGCTCAAGCTTAGAAAGTAGAGATCTGTACCTATTAGCCATTCCAATAGTGATAGGGGTGGGAGTAAGGGATGGAGAAGAAAATATTTCAGGAAGAGGAAATAGGTTGTGTGAAGGTCTTGATTATAGGAAAATTCATGTTCTATTTTGGGAGGTAAGAGAAGGCCGGTATGGCTGGAATGAGAATATAATGATACAGTATTATGTAGGTCATACTGTGTCTTATTTTAATTTATTCTTTTTAAATACTTTTTTATTTTTCAATTACAGTTGACATACAAATTATTAGTTTCAGATGCACAACCCAGTTGTTCAGACATTATATAACCTACTAAATGATCATCCCAATAAATCTCATACCAATCTGACATCACACATAGTTATTACAATATTATTGACTGTATTCTCTGTGTTGTACTTTACATCCTCATGACTATTCTGTAACTGCCTATTTGTACTTCTGTCACTTCACTGATTTCATCAAACTGCAACACCCCTTCCATCTAACAATCTTCAAAATGTTCTATCTATGAGTCTGTTTCTGTTCTGCTTATTCATTTATTTTGTTTTTAGATTCAATTGTTAATAGATAGGTATTTATTACCATTTTATTATTTATATACATATATTTTAATTCTCACCCAAGGGTATGCTTTTTTTTTAAATTGATTTTGGAGAGAGAGAGGAACAGAGGGAGAGAGAGAGAAACCGATGTGAGAGAAAAATTGATCAGTTTCCTCCATATGTGCCCTGACTGGGTGACCAGGGATTGAACCCACAACCTTTTGGTGTGCAGGATGACACTCCAACTGAGCTACCCAGCTAGTTCTATTTATGTTTTTTTAAATATCATTTTCTTCTTTATAAAGAAGAGCCTTTAACATTTCTTGTAATAGTGGTCTGGCAGTCATGAATTCCTTTAGGTTTTTCTTGCTGGAAAGCTCTTTATCTGCCCCTTGATTGAAAATGATAGGTTTGCTGGGTGGAATAATCTTGGTTTTAGGTCCTTGCTTTTCATCACTTTGAATATTTTTTGCCAATCCTTTCTGGCCAGCAAAGCCTCTGTTGAGAAGTTAACTGACACAATTTTATGGGAGCTCCATTGTTGGCGACTAACTGCTTTTTTCTTGCTGCTTTTAAGATTTTCTCTCTGTCTTTAACCTTTAGCATTTTAATTATGATGTGTTTTGGTGAGGTCCTCTTTGGGTTTATCTTTTTTGGGACTCTATGCTTCCTGGACTTGTATATGTATTTTCTTCATCAGTTTAGGGAAGTTTTCAATACTTTGTTTTTACATAGGTTTTCAATTCTGTACTCACTCTCTTCTCCTTCTGGCTCCCCATGGGACAAATGTTGGTATGCTTGAAGTTGTCCCAGAGGCTCCTTATACTGTTCTCATTTTTTGTATTTTTTCCTTTTTGCTGTTCTCATTGGTTGTTTTCTGCTTTCTTATTTTCCAAATCTCTGATTTGATCCTCTGTTTGATTCCCTATAATGTACAAGGTTTGTACAGAATAAGTCCAGCCATGGTTAATAGAATGTTTTGCATGGCATTGATGTAACCTGGTCACCAAGGAGAGTGGACTGGAATGCATGTATGTGAACAATGATGGCTAGTCAGTGGGGGAAGTAGACACTGTTGAATGAGCATGTGTACTATGCGGCTGTCACAATCAAAATGAATGAGTGAGCATAGCAATGAATCTGCATCAAACTTTCCATTAAACTTGACCATTTCTCTGTGGAAACTATTTTGATGATTCAGAAGGGCACAAAAGTGGACAACAGTGATTGGCAGCTTCAACATGACAATGTACCTGCTCATGTATCATGTCTAATGCAGTTTTTTGGTGAAAGAGCAAACCACCCAGGTGACTCAGCTTCCCTATAACCAAGATTTGGCATCCTGCAACTTCTAGCTTTTCCCAAATCTAAAATCACCTTTGAAAGGGAAGAGGTGTCAGATTGTTGATGAGAATCAGGAAAGTATGATGGGGCAGCTGATGGTGATTGGGAAAACTTTGTGAGTCCAAAGGTGTCTACTTTGAAGGGGACTGAGGCATTGTTGTACACTGTTTTTTGTATCTCCTTTAATAAATGTTTCATTTTTTATATTACATGGCTGAATACCTTCTGGACAGGCCTCTAGCCTTCATTTCAGTTGGTGCCTTCATTTTGACTGGTCCTTTTATATTTTTGTTCTGTTTTTATGTTTTTTTTTTTTTTTAAATCTCTGTTGAGTTCATCTATTCTTTCCTCTAAGTTCATCGAGCATCTTTATAACCAGTTGTTTGAACTCTGCATCTACTAAATTGATTGTCTCTGTTTTGTTTGGTTCTTTTTATAGGGTTTTGCTCTATTATTCCACTTGGGACCTGTTTCTTTGTCTCCTCATTTTGTCTGCTTCCCTGTGTTTGGTTCTATGTGTTAAGTAGAGCTGCTATGTCTCCTGGACTTGAAAAAGTAGCCTCCGCAGTCACCCAAGGTGGGCGCTCCAGGCGCATCCCTTGTGTGGGCTGGGTATACTGTCTTGTTAGGATTGAGCCTTGATTCTTGTTGGCATCATTAGGAGGGATTGATCCTCAGGCCGATCAGATGTGAGGACTAGCTGAAAGTACAGAGAAGAAGCTTCTGTGCAGGGGTAGATCCTGTTGAGCAGGACTTGCTTCAGTGAGACTTTGGTGCCATCCAAGTCTTCTCCTTAGGTATGTCACTCCTAGAGTTGGTAGAGTTGTAATCTGGTGTGGTCTTAAGCTTTCCACTGTTTACACTGTCCCTGGGGCCTCCTGGGAGGTACAGGATCAGTCAGTACTTGCACCAGCTACAGCATGATCTGCAGATGGCTTCTACTTGCACTGGTCTTTGAGGTGCCCTGGAGAAGCCAAGCTGTGAGCCAAGGTCAGCTGTCTCTAATGTTGGGCCTAGGGCCATTTAGCAAGAGGTAGGGGCTACACAGAAGTCAGATACTGCTTCTTTGATTTTAGGAAAGTCTGAAGTATGAGGCAAGAGGCCATTTGTATGGAAAAGCCACCTGATGCAGCTTGGGTGGACCCAAAAGTTGGGTGGGATAGGGTTTCAGGGAATCTCCAGGGAAAGGCAAACAGTGTGAGCTGTTTATGGAGCTAGGTTTATGGAGACTCAGATATGGTATTGACCTAACATCTTTGTCAGGGGAAGGCTCCAGAAAGGAAAATTGGCCTCTGCCAGAACCTCTGGCAGGGAGAAAGCTGCTCCTCAAGCCTTCACCATAAAGCCATATTATTCACTTCCTTCCTGTTGGTCCAAGATGTTTTTTTTTTAGCTGCTTCCCCATGGCAGGAGCTCAGAGTGAGTCCATAGGTCCTTTAAGAGGAATACGTGAAACTCCTGAAGCCCTTTGCTTCCCTCAGCCACATCCCTGCTGGTTTTTACAGCCTGAACTTATGGAGACTTAACTTCCTGGCACCAGAATCTTGGGCTAAGAGTGGCCTCGTATGAGGCTGGGACCCCTTGCTCCTTTTGGGGGACCTCTTCAGCTGAGATGTCCCTCCTAATGTTCATCTGCAGTACATGTGTGTGTGTGTGACCAGCCTGTTCTAGGTCTCCACTCCTCTTACTAGTCTCAATGTGGCTTCTTCTTCTTTTTTTTAAGTTAATTTTTTTAAAAAATTTATTGTTGTATTATATCCATCCCCTTTTTGCTCCCCTCTGTCCCCCTCCCCATGGCTTCTTCTTTATATCCTTATTTGTGGGACTTCTATTCAGCTAGATTTCAGAGGGTCCTGAATGGTGATGGTTCTGTAATGTAATTTAGTTGTAATTTTGGCATGGTTGTTTGAAGATGTACATACTGCATTTGCCTATGCCAGAATCTTGACTAGAAGTTCATGCAGTGTCATACAGGCCATAATAAGTTTGGACCTTATGTCAAGATCATAGAGAAATTTTTGAAGGGCATTAAACTGGGAATGCCATGTTGAAAATGACATTTTTCAAAGCTAACTCTGCCAACAGAGAATTGGATGGCTTTTAAGAAAGTCAAGTGTAGATATGGAGGGAGAATTAGGTAATGGGGAGATATGGAGAAAGATGAGAGATCATGATGGTAACTCAGGCTATGGTGGTGCCACAAAAGGATGGAGAAGCATGAGTGGACTTTTGGGGGTGCCTTCATACTGTGTTCCATAGTGGCTGAAGCACTTTACATTCTCCTTAACAGTATACATGCGTTCTTTTCCCTTTCTCCACATCTTTGCCAGCATTTGTTCTCTCTTGTCTTTTTAATGATAGCCATTCTCAATATGTGTGAGGTGATGCCTCATTGCCATATAGATTTGCATTACCCTGATAATTAAAAATTTAGAAGTCCCTGATGAAATACTTTTATGCAATAAAAGTATTATAGTTCACATACAACATAATCCTGAGCATTTTCACTCTGTTTTGATATTTAAAATATTTTTATTTATTGATTGATTTTTAATTAATTTATTGTTGTTACATTTATCCCATTTTACCCTCATTGCCCTCACCTGCCCCATGCACCCTGTCCCTTCTACCAGTCAATCCAACATGTTGTCTATGCCCATGGATCATTTATACTAGTTCTTTGATTAACTGCTCCCTTTCTTTGCCTCTTCTTCCCTCTCCCTTCCACACACTCAAAGTCTGTTCCTTCTTTCAACGCCTCTGTTTAAATTTTGCTTGTTTGTTTTGTTCATTACTCTCCTGTATTGCATGAGATCATATGGCATTAGTCTTTCACTGACTGGCATATTTCACTAAGTATAATACTCACCAGTTCCAACCACGCTATTGCAAAAGGTGGGAGTTCCTTCTTTTGTATTGCTGTGTGGTATTCCATTGTAGAAATGTACCAAAGTTTTTTCATACATTCATCCCACTGATGGGCACTTATGTTGTTTCTATCACTTGGCTATTGTAAATAGCATTGCTGTGAACATAGGGGTTCATAGCTTCTTTTGGATTGGTGTTCCAGGGTTCTTCAGGTATAATCCTAGCAGTGGAATCATTGGGTCAAAAGGCAGTTCCACTTTTAGTTTTTTGAGGACATTCCATACTGTTTTTCATAGTGGCTGCACTGTCTGCATCCCACCAACAATGTATTAGGGTTCCCTTTTCTCCACATCCTTGCCAGTACTTATTGTTTGTTGATTTGTTAATGGTGGTCATTCTGATAGGTGTTGAGGTGGTATCTCATTGTGGTTTTAATTTGCATCTTTCTGATGGCTAGTGGTGTTGAACATTCTTTCATATGCATTTGGGCCCTTTGTATGTCCTCCTGAGAGAAGTGTCTGTTTAGGTCCTTTGCCCATTTTCAAATTGGTCTGTCTGTCTCCCTGGTGTTGAGTTGTATTAGCTGTTTTCATATTTTGGAGATCAATCCCTTGTCTGAGGTATCATTGGCAAATATGTTTTCCCATACAGTTGGTTTCCCTTTAATTTTGATGTTTTCTTTAGCTGAGCAGAAATATTTTCATTTAATGTAGTCCCATTTGTTTATTTGTTCCTTTATTTCCCTTGCCCTTGGAGAAGTATCAGTAAAAATATTGCTGTGTGGGATATCTGACATTTTACTACCTATGTTTTCATCTAGGACTTATATGATGGCATGGCTTATGTTTAAGTCCTTTATCCATCTTGAAGAGGCTGTTTTCATTAGATTTTATGCTTCTTCTGGCTTTGCCAAATATTAGTTGACCATAAAGTCCTGGGTTTATTTTTGGGCTCTCTATTCTGTTCCATTGATCTATATATCTATCCTTATGCCAGTACCAGGCTGTTTTTATTACAGTGGTCCTGTAGTATAGTTTGATATGCAGTATTGTGATTCCTCCTACTTTGTTTTTTCTCAAAATTGCTGTGCCTATTTGAGATCCTTTTTGTCACCATATAAATTTTGTTTTGTTTGTTTTTAAGATTTTTTTTTTTTACTCATTATTTTCAGAGAGAAGGGCAAGAAGAGAGGAAGAAAGGGAGACAAGCATCATGTATGGTTGCCTTTCACCTGCCTCCAGCTAAGGACCTGGCTGGAGACCTGGCTTCCAACCTGGTTATGTGCCCTGACTGGGGAATTGAACCAGCAATCTTTGGGTTCTCAAGCAGGTGCCAATCCACCGAGTTATGCCAGCCAGGTTCCACATAAATTTTTAAAGTAATTTTTCTAGATATGTGAAATATGTCATTGGTATTTTAAGTTTTTAATTTTAAAAAAGATTTTATTAGTTCTAGAGAGAAGGGAAGGGAGAAAGGTAGAGAGGGAGAGAGACATCAATGTATGGTTGCCTTTCACCTGCCTCCAGCTACAGACCTGGCTGGAGATCTGGCTTGCAACTTGGTCATGTGCCCTGGCTGGAAATCAAATCAAGTGACCTTTGGGTTCACAGGCCAGTGCCTATCCACTGAGCCACCAGTCAGGGCTTTGTCATTGGTATTTTAATAGGAATTGCATTGAATCTATAAATTGCTTTAGGTAGTATGGACATTTTAATGATTTTCCCCATCTATGAACTTAGTATATGCTTCTATTTATTTGTATCTTCCTTAATTTCTTTTATCAATATTCTTTAGTTTTCCAAGTATAGGTCTTTTACCTCCTTGGTTAAGTTTATTCCTAAGTACTTTATTTATTTATTTATTTTGTTGATACAGTAAATGGGATTTTTTCCTAGTTTTTATCCCTGATATTTTATTGTTGGTGTACAAAAATGCCTTTGATTTCTGGGTATTTATTTTATTAGGCTATTTTGCAAATTTCACTAGGTCAAGTAGTTTTTTGATGGAGTCTATCAGGTTTTGTACGTACACTACCATGTCATCTGCAAATAATGACAGTTTTACTTCCTCCTTTCCAATTTGAATGCCTTTGATTCATTTTTCTTGTCTCATCTCTATGGCTAGAACTTTCAAAATCATGTTGAACAGAAGTGGAGAGAGCCCTGGCTGGTGGCACAGAGGATAAGGCACCAGCCTGCAAACACAGAGGTTGCTGGTTATATTCCCAGCCAGGGCACATAACCAGGTTGCAAACCAGGTCTCCAGCCACGTCCGTAGCTGGAGGCGGGTGAAAGACAACCATACATTGATATGTCTCTCTCTCTCTGCCTCTCTCTCTTCCCCTCTCTCTAAAAATAATAAAATAAAAATCTTAGAAAAAAAAGAGGTAAAGAGAGTGGATGGGCTTGTCTTGTTCCTGATCTCAGGGGGAAAGCTTTCAGTTTTTGCCCATTGAGTATGATGTTGGCTTCAGGTTTCTCATATATGGCCTTTATTGTATCAAGGTATGATCTCTCTATTCCCATTCTGCTAAGTGTTTTTATCATAAATGGCTGCTGTACTTTATCAAGTGCTTTTTCAGCATCTATTGATATGATCATATGTTTTTGTCTTTCATTTTGTTTATGTGGTGTATTACATTTATTGATTTACAACTGTTGTACCATCCTTGCATCCCTGGGGTGAATCTCACTTGATCATGGTGTATGATCTTTTTAATGTATTGCTGGGTTCAGTTTGTCAATATTTTGTTGAGAATTTTAACATCTGTATTCATCAGATATTGGCCTGTAGTTTTCTATCTTGGTTGTGTCTTTACCTGGTTTTGGGATTAGAATAATACTAGCCTCATAGAAAGAGTTTGGGAGCCTTCCCTCCTGTTGGATTTTTTGGAATAGGTTGAGAAGGATAGGAGTTAGTTCTTCTAAATGGTTGGTAAAATTTGCCTGTGTAGCCATCTGATGCAGGGCTCTTGTGTTCTGGGAGAATTTTGATTACTACCTCAGTTTTACTAGTTGTTATCAGTCTATTCAGACTCTCTCCTTTTTTTTGATTCAGTTTTGGCAGAATATACATTTCCAGAAGTTTGTCCATTTCACCCAGGTTGTCAAATTTCTTGTCATATAGTTTATGTAGTAATTTTTTTCAATCCTTTGTATTTCCGTGCTATCAGTTGTGGTTTCTACTCTGTTTTTTTCTGATTTTGTTTATTTGGGTCCTCTCTCCTTTTTCTTGACAAATATGGTTAAAGGCTAGTTGATTTTGCTTATCTTTTCAAAGAACCAGCTCCTGGATTTATTGATCTTTTGAATTGGACTTTTAGTCTGTATGTCATTTAATTCTGCTCTGATCTTGATTATTTCCTTCTTTCTACTTGCTCTGGGCTTTGTTTTTTTGTTGCTTTTCTAGTTCTTGTAGCTTTATGGTTATGTTCTTTATTTGAGCTTCTTCTAACTTTTTTAGGTAGGTCTGTATTACTGTGAACTTCCATCCCAACACTGTCTTTGCTGTGACCCATAGATTTGGGCTATTGTGTACTCATTTTCATTTGTTTCCAGAAACTTTTTTGATTTATTCTTTGATCTCATTTGTAATCCACTCATTACTTAATAGCATGTTATTTAGTCTCCATGAATTTGAATGTTTTGTTTTTTTTTTCCTTTGAGGTTGGTTTCTTGTTTCAAGTCATTGTTATCTGAGAAGATGCTTGGTATGAGTTCAATTTTCTTGATTTTGTGGAGGCTTGTCTTATGTCCTATCAAGTGGTCTATCTTTGAGAATATTCCATGTGCATTTGAAAAGAATGTGCCTTTTGCTTCTTTGGAGTGAAAAGTTCTGTATATATCAGTTAAGTCCATTTAATCTAGAGTGTTGTTCAATGTCACAATATCCTTGTTGTTGTTGTTGTTGTTGTTGTTGTTTTTGGAAGAGCTGTCCATTGTTGATAATGGGTATTAAAATCCCCTACCATTCATGTGTTGCTGTTGATATCCTTCTGAAGTCCCCCAGGATTTTCCTTATATATTTGGGTGCTCCTGTGTTGGGTGCATAAATGTTTGCAAGTGTTATAGCTTCTTGATGGATTGTTCCCTTAAGTATTATGAAATGTCCTTCTTTGCCTCTTTTTATGGCCTTCATTGTAAAATCCATTTTGTCTGATATATGTATTGCTACCCCAGCCATTTTTTAATGTCAATTTGCTTGAAATATATTTTTCCATCCTTTCTCCTTCAGTCTGCATAAATCTTTTGTTCTGAGGTGGGCCTCTTGTAGATGGTATTTATGTGGGTCATGATTTCTCATCCATTCACCTACCTTATATCTTTTGATTGGTGCATTTAATCTGTTTATATTGAAGATTATTATTGACAGGTACTTATTTATTGACATTTTCCCCCTTTGTACCTGTGTTCCTCTCTGTCTTTTTCCATTTCTTCATTTTTTAAATCAGGTCCTTTAGCATCTCTTGGAATGCTGGTTTGGTGGAGATGTATTCTTTAGCCTTTGTTTTTCTGGGAAATACCTTATTTTACCTTCCATTTAGAAAGAGAGCCTTGCTGGGTAGAGTGTTTTGGTTGCATGCCTTTGCTTTTCATTGCTTGGAATATTTTTTGCCATTCCCTTCTGGCTTGTAGTGTTTCTGTTGAGAAATATGTTAATAACCTTATCAGAGCCCTATTATATGTCATTATATGTTTCTCTTTTGCCGCTTTTAGGATTCTCTCCTTGTCTTTGAACTTTTCCATTTTAATTATTATGTGTTTGGAGTCAGCCTGTGGGGGTTCATCTTTATTGGGACCCTTTGTGCTTCCTGAACTTGAGTGACATTTTCACTCATGAAGTTTGGGAAGTTTTCTGTCATTACATTTTCAAACAGATTTTCTATCCTTTGCTTCTCTTCTCTTTCTGGCATCCTTCCTTCCTATTGTCCTGCAGCTCTCTTAGAAGCTCTCCATTCTTTTTCAGACATTTTTCATTTTGTTGCACTGTCTGGGAATTTTTTCTTTTTTCTTTTTAATTTTATTGTTGTATTACATCCATCCCCTTTTTGCTTCCCTCTGTCCCCCTCCCCACCCACCCATTCCCCCCAAAGTCAATCCCACCTGTTGTCCATGTCCATGGTGGGAATTTTTTCTACATTGTCCTCCAACTCCCTGGTCCAGTCCTCTGCTTTCTCTAGTCTACTTTTGATTCCTTCTACTGTATTTTTAATTTGGAAATTGTATTCTTCATTTCCTCCTGACTTTTATTGATAATTTCTTTGTAATTTTTAATGCTGGTTTAGCTCTTAGTAAGTTACTTGTAGCTCTTCTGGGGTTCTTCATAATTTCCCTGGAGTTGCTCATCTTCTTTGAGCCAGCTGATCTCAGAGAGCTTCCCTATCATTATTTTGAATTCCATGTCTGATAGTTTGCTTGCCTTTATTTCATTTAGCAGTCTTCTTGGGATTTCTCTTTTCCTTTTGGTGATGGACTGTTTCTTTTACTCCCCACTTTAGGTGACTCTTCTGTTTTGTTTTTGCTTCTTAGATTGGGCTTTTTTGAACTCCTGTCTTTGTGGTGTGACCTTCTGTTGTGTAGAGGTGCACTTTCTTTACTTCCTGGATCCACCTCTGGTGACATTAAAATATTCCTATCAGTCATGTTGTGATGAAGTGTCCTCTTCTATTTTGTCCATGGTTATAAGGCTTCTCTTCCTGGCTGGTATTCTGTTGGTTATCCTGGATGAGTTTTCCCAAATTAAGCTGTAATTCCAGATTGGTCTTGGGAGGAGATTGGTGTAACTCCATTTACTTCTCTGCCATCTTGGTCCTTGAGAGTTTTTTATTTTTATTTTTTTTATTTTTTTCCCTTTTTTAAAAATTTTATTGTTGTTGTATTACATCCATCCCCTTTTTGCTCCCCTCTGTCCCCCTCTCCACCCACCCATTCCCTCCAATGTCAATCCCACCTGTTGTCCATGTCCATGGTTCCTTTACACTAGGTTCTTGTCTAAGCTGCTCCCCTTTCTTGCCTCTGCCTCCTCCCTCCCCCCAACCCCTTTCCCCCTGACCACTGAAGGCCTATTCCTTGTATCCATATACTTGGTTCTGTTTTGCTTGTTGTTAGTTTTGCTCATTATTGTCCCGTAATGGGTGAGATCATATGATATTTGTCCTTCACTGACTGGCTTATTTCACTAAGCATAATACTCTCCAGTTCCATCCATGTTGTTGCAAAGGGTACAAGTTCCTTCTTTCTTTCTGCTATATTTTTATATGTGTACTATTTGGCTATTTGTGTGTCTTTGCTAATATGTCTATTCAAGTCTTTTGCCCATTTATTTTTCCTTTCAAATTGTATTTTACTTTGTTAAAATTTTTTTAAAAATTACATCTTGCATTCAATATGGCTTTGTATTAGTTTTAGGTATAAAGGATAGTGGTTAGACAATCATACACTTTACAAATGTTCTTCCTGTTATTATCTGTACCCAACTGGCACCATTCATAATTATTACAATATTATTGACTACATTCCCTTTACTGTATATTCCTGTAACTATTATGTAACTACAAATGTGTACTTCTCAATCTCTTCACCTTTTACATCCAGTTCCCCAATTCCTGTCTCCTCTGATAACCATCAGACAGTTCTTTATATCTATGAATCTCTTTTTGTTTTTCCGCATATAAGTGAAATCATATGGTATTTGTCTTTGACTGACTTATTTCACTTAGCGCAATACATTCCAGGTCTATCCATGCTGTCACAAATGATAATATTTTATTCTTTTTTTTTATGGCTGAGTGACATCCTGTCGTATACATATATGTACAACAACTTTTTTCAAACCATTCCTCTGTTTATAGATATGGGTTGCTTTAATAGGTTGGCTATTATAAATAATGTAGCAATGAACATAGGGGTGCACATATTCTTTTGAATTAGTGTTTTTGGTTTCTTCAGATATATAATGAGAAGTTGAATTGCTGAGACACAAGGCAGTTCCAGTTTTAATTTTTTAAGGAAACACCATACTGTTTTCCAAATTGGTTGCACCAATCTGCATTCCCAACAACAGTGCACGGGTATCCCTTTCCTCCATGTTATCACCAGTACTTGTTGATTTATTGACGATAGCCATTTTGGCAGGTGTGAGGTGATACCTCATTGTGGTTTGAATTTGCATTTCCTTGATGATTAGCGACATTGAGCATCTTTTCATATATCCATTCACTATCAGTATGTCCACTTTGGAGAAGTGTCTATTTAGGTCCTTTCCCCATTTTTTAAAAATATATTTTTAAATTTTATTGTTGTTGTATTACGTCCATCCCCTTTTTGCTCCCCTCTGTCCCCCTCCCCACCCACCCATTCCCCCCAAAGTCAATCCCACCTGTTGTCCATGTCCATGGTTCCTTTATACTAGGTTCTTGTCTAAACTACTCCCCTTCCTTGCCTCTGCCTCCCCCTTCCCCCAAACCACCTTCCCCCTGACCACTGAAGGCCTATTCACTGTATTCATATATTTGGTTCTGTTTTGCTTGTTGTTAGTTTTGTTCATTATTGTCCTGTAATGGATGAGATCATATGATATTTGTCCTTCACTGACTGGCTTATTTCACTAAGCATAATACTCTCCAGTTCCATCCATGTTGTTGCAAAGGGTACAAGTTCCTTCTTTCTTTCTGCTATATAGAATTCCATTGTGTAAATGTACCAAAGTTTTTTGATCCAATCATCCACTGATGGGCACTTAGGCTGT
>PVIW01010122.1:0-34012 GCA_004026585.1 Noctilio leporinus
CAACAACATGGATGGAACTGGAGGGTATTATGCTTAGTGAAATAAGCCAGTCAGTGAAGGACAGGTATCATATGATCTCACCCATTACAGGACAATAATGAGCAAAACTAACAACAAGCAAAACAGAACCAATTATATGAATATAAGGAATAGGCCTTCAGTGGTCAGGGGGAAAGGGGTTGGGGGGAGGGAGGAGGCAGAGGGAAAGAAGGGTAGCAGCTTAGACAAGAACCTGGTATAAAGGAACCATGGACATGGACAACAGGTGGGATTGACTTTGGGGGGAATGGGGGGGTGGGGAGGGGGACAGAGGGGAGCAAAAAGGGGATGGATGTAATACAACAACAATAAAATTTAAAAAAAAAAAGAAAGAAAGAAAAAAAAATGAAAAATACCATTACCTGAAAAATTATAAGACATTGAATAAAGAAATTAAAGATGATACAAATAAGTGGAAACATATATCATGATCATGAATAGGAAAAACTAACATCATTAAAATATGCATACTACTCAAAGCAATCCATAGAGGTCTTTTACCTTCTTGGCTAAGTTTATTCCTAGGTACTTGTTGCTATAGTAAGTGGGATTTGTTTTCTAGCTTCCATCTCTGATGTTTCATTTTTGGTATATGAAAATTGCTTTGATTTCTGGATATTGACTTTATATCCAGCTATGTTGCTAAATTTTCCTATTAGGTAGAGTATTTTCTTGATGGATTCTCAACAAAATACTGGCCAACGGGATCCAGCAATACATTAAAAAGATCATACACCATGATCAAGTAGGTTTCATCTCAGGGATGCAAGGATGGTACAACATTCGTAAATCAATAAATGTAATACACCACATCAACAAAATGAAAGACAAAAACCATATGATCATATCAATAGATGCTAAAAAAGCATTTGATAAAGTGTAGCAACCATTTATGATAAAATTACTCAGCAAAATGAGAATAGAGGGAGCATACCTCAACATAATAAAAGCCATATATGAGAAACCTGAAGCCAACATCATACTCAATGGGCAAAAACTAAAAGCTTTCCCCCTAAGATCAGGAATAAGACAAGGCTGTCCACTTTCTCCACTTCAGTTCAACATCATTTTGGAAGTTCTAGCCTTAGCTATCAGAGAAGAAAAAGGAATCAAAGGGATCCAAATTGGAAAGGAGGAAGTCAAACTGTCATTATTTGCAGGTGACATGATAGTGTACATACAAAACCAGATAGACTCCACCAAAAATCTACTCTACCTAATAAGCAAATTGGGCAAAATAGCTGGATTTAATAAAGTCAATATTCAGAAATCAAAAGCATTTTTGTATACCAATAATGAAACATCAGAGATAGAAGCCAGAAAACAAATACCATTTACCATAGCAACAAGAAAAATAAAGTACTTAGGAATAAACTTAACCAAGGAGATCAAAGACCTATACTCAGAAAACTAGAGACTGCTGAAGAAAGAAATTAAGAAAACTACAAATAAGTGGAATCATATACCATGTTCATAAATGGGAAGAATTCACATCATTAAAAAGGTAACACTACCCAAAGCAATTTATAGATTCAACAGAATCTCTATTAAAATACTAATGCAAATCTCCGGTCTAGAAAAAATACTTCAAAAATCTATATGGAGCCAAAATTGACCTTGATTAGGCACAGAAATCTTGAGAAAGAAGGAAAAAGTAGGAGGAATCATAATACCAAATATCAAAGTATATTGTAAGGTTACTACAATATACTGGTATAAGTATATACAGGTACTGGTATAAGAATAGACATAGAGATTAATAGAACAGAAATAGAGATCCCAGAAATAAACTCATAAATCTATAGTCAATTTATATTCAACAAAGGGGGAAGGGACATAAAATGGAGTGAAAATGGCCTCTTGAACAAGTGATTGTGGGAGAACTGGACAGGGACATACAAAAAAAAAAAAAAAAAAAAAAAAAAAAAAAAAAAAAAAAAAAAAAAAAAAAAAAAAAAAAAAAAAAAAAAAGAAAGAAAGAAAGAAAAAAAAAAACAAATGAAAATAAAGCTAGATCACCAACTTACACCATATACCAGAATAACTCAGGACTGATAAAGGACTTAAACATAAGCCATGTCACCACAAAAGTCCTAGAGGATAACATAGGCAGTAAAATTTCAAATATGCCCTGCAGCAATATTTTCACTGATATTTCTCCTAAGGCAAAGGAAACAGAGGAGCAAATAAATGAATGGCGAGTCTGGTCAAGATGGAGGCATATGTGCACACGCTTTGCCTCCTTGCACAGCCATAGGAAGGATAACAGCTGACCTCAGAGCAAAGAGCACAAAGAACTTACCTTGCACCTGTGGGGAGTCCAGCTGGCAACTGCAGGCCAGAGGAACTACGTGAGTTTGGAGGAGACTATGGGAATGCCCAGCCTCTCTGGCCAGCAATCTGCTCCAGCCTCTGCTGGTGGATTGGTCCACCCTGTGAGGCATCTGGGCCTGCCTGAATTGATGCCAGATCTCTTGGCCTTGCTTCCCAAAGGCACAGCAGTCACTGATGGAGATCCCTGGGCAGCAGTAATGGACTCAAATGTGAACTCAGCAGTGTGGAGGCTGCACCTGATAACCCATAGGTCCTGAGAGAAACAGACTGCCTGGTGTTTGGACTGTGACCCCAGAGAACTCGTGCTCAGGAGCACCTCTGGCAAAAGTGGTAGCAGGATCCCAGCAGATTGGGGCTGGGCACTCCAGCCCTAGATCTGCTGGGCAAACAATCCACCCATCAGTTCTCAAAGAAACAGACAGAATATTGTTTGGTCCCACTTCCCAAGGCATCTGTGCTCCAGGGAATGCCCCAGCAGTGGTGGTAACATGCCATAATGGGAGCCCAGAGGGCTTGGGCAGCATGATCCAGCCTGAGCTCTGCAAACCAAGCTAGCAACCCACCTCCCAAGGAGCCTGCACTCATGGAAGCACCCCAGCAACAGAGGCAGCAGACACAAACAAAAGCCCAGCTGGGTGGGGGCTGTACACTCCAGCCCCAGCTCTGCAGGGAACCTGCTCACCAGCCCTCACAGAAAGAGACTGCATAGCATTCAGCCCCTCCCACCAATGTACCTTCACACACAGGAGTACCCTAGCAATAGTGGTAGCAGACCCAAACAGGAGCTCAGTTGGGGAACTGAGCTCTACAGTCAGAGCTCAAGTTGAGGAAAACTAGCAGTCTGAACCACAGAATCCTATAGGTCTACCACAGAAGATCACTAAAAGAAGTCAGGGAATCAGAGCAGATTAATACAAATCTGCTCACCCCTGTCAGAATGGCAATCATCAACAAATCAACAAATAGCAAGTGTTGGCCAGGATGTGGGGCAAAGAGAGCCCTGGTGCACTGTTGGTAGGAATGCAGGCTGGTGCAGTTACTATGGAAAACAGTATGGAGTTTCCTTTAAAAACTAAAATTGGAACTGCCTTTTGATCCAGCAACTCCACTACTAGGACTATACCTGAAGAATCCTGAAACACCAATTCATAAGAACCTACATACCCCTATGTTCATAGCAGCACTATTTACAATAGCCAGGTGCTGGAAACAGCCTAAGTGCCCATCAGTGGATGATTGGATCAAAAAACTTTGGTACATTTACACAATGGAATACTACACAGCAGAAAGAAAGAAGAAACACCTAACCTTTGCAACAACATGGATGGAACTAGAAAGCATTATGCTTAGTGAAATAAGCCAGTCAGTGAAGGACAAATACCATATGATCTCACCCTTTACAGGGCAATAAAGAACAAAACTAACAACAAGCAAAACAGAACCAGATATATGAACACACTGAATAGGCCTTCAGTGGGCAGGGTAAAAGGGGTGGGGGAGGGGAAGAGGCAAGGAAGGGGAGCAGGTTAGACAAGAACCTATTATGGAAGAACCATGGATATGGACAACAAGTGGGATTGACTTTGTTGGGGGAGTGGGAGGGGAGGGAAAGGATAGAAAGGGAAAGATAGGGGATGGATATAATACAACAACAATGAAATTAAATTAAAAATATAATAATATAAGAAACAAAAACAAGCAAGAAAAGACACCTAAAATAGGGGAGAAAAAGAAATAGTCCATCACCTAAAGGAAAGGAGGAATCCCCAGAAAAATTGCTCAGTGAGATATAGATAAGCAACCTATCAGATATATAATTCAAAGCAATGGTTATGAGAAAGCTCAATGAGCTCAAAGAGCTCAACAAGCTAAAGAAAACTACAAAGTATTCCAGGGGAACTATAAAGAACTCCAAGGAAACTATAAGGAACTTATGGAAAATTATACGAACAGTAAAAATGATATAGAAACTATCAATAAGAACCAGTAAGAAATGAAGAATACAATTTCTGAACTGAAGAACACAGTAGAAGGAATCAAAAGCAAGTTAGAGGAAGCAGAGAACTGGATCAGTGAATTGGAGGGCAATGTAGAAAAAAATACCCAGACACTGAAACAAAATAAAAAGAAAGATTGAAAAAGAATGAAAAGATGCTAAAAGAGCTGCAAGACAACATGAAACATAATAATATCCATATCATAGGGATACCAGAAAGAGAGGAAGAGGAGCAAGAAATAGAAAACCTGTTTGAAAACATAATGACAGAAAACTTCTCAATTTTTAGAGAAAAACTTTACCCAAGTCCAGGAAGCTCAGAGGGTCCCAATGAAGATGGATCCAAACAGGCCTATACCAAATCACATCATAATTAAAATGGCTACATTCAAAGATTAAGAGAGAATCCTAAGGACAGCAAGAGGGAGAGTTAATGACATACAAGGGAGCTCCAATAAAACTATCAGCTGATTTCTCAACAGAAACACTATAAACCAGAGGAGAATGACAAAAAATATTCCAAGCAATGAAAAGCAAAGGCCTCCAAACAAGGCTATTCTACCCAGAAAGACTCCCATTCAAAATGGAAGGTGAAATAAGAAGTTTTCAAGACAAAAGAAAGCTAAAAGAATACATCTCCATCAAACCAGCTTTGAAAGAGATATCAGAAGGATGGCTATAAGAAGATGAAGAAAAAGAGAGAGAAACACATGTATAAAGAGAAAAAAATCATGATGATTAAGTATCTATCAATAGTAATATTAAATGTAAATGGATTAATGCTCTAATCAAAAGACATAGGGAGCTGAATGGATGAGAAAACATGACCCACATATATGCTATCTACAAGAGGCCCAGCTCAGAACAAGAGATCTACACAGACTGAAAGTAAAGAGACGCAAAAAATATTTCAAGCAACTGGACAAGGAACGAAAGCTGGGGTAGCAATGCTCATATCAGACCAATGGATGAATGGATCAAAAAACTTTGGTACATTTACACAATGGAGTACTATGCAGCAGAGAGAAAGAAGGAACTACCATTTGTGATAGTATGGATGGAACTGACTGGAGAGTAGCATGCTTAGTGGAATAATACAGGCAGCAAAAGACTAATACCATATGATCTCACTTAATACAGCTGAATGAAACCAGAGACAATGGGTGGGGGCAGAATGATGGTGACCAGGGTGAAGGGGTGGAAAGTAGGGTAATGTTTAGTGGAAGAACTAATGTGAAAGACCCATGGACATGGACAATGAGGTGGGGATTGACTATGGGAGAGGGGACAAGGAGGGAGAAGCAAGGGAGAAAAATAGGGGAAAAATGAAACAGTTGTATTATGAAAATAATAAAAAAAACTTCCAACTAAAAAAAATAATAATAATAAACAAATGGGACTACATCAAACTGAAAAGTTTCTGCTCAGCTAAAGAAAACATCAGCAAAATTAAAAGGGAACCAACTGTATGGGAAAACATATTTGCCAATAATACCTCAGACAAGGGTTTGACCTCCAAAATATATAGAGAATATATAAGACTCAACACCAGGGAGATAGACTGCCCAATTAAAAAATGGGCAAAGGACCTGAACAGACAACTTTCTGAGGAAGACCTACAAAGGGCCCAAAGGCATATGAAAGAATGCTCAACATCAATAGCCATCAGAGAGATGCAAATTAAAGCCACAATAAGATACAATCTCACACCTGTCAGAACGGCCATCATCAACAAATCAACAAACAACAAATGCTGGCGAGGATGTGGAAAAAAGGGAACTCTAGTGCACTGCTGGTGGGAATGTAGACTCATGCAGCCACTGTGAAAAGCAGTATGGAATTTTCTCAAAAAACTAAAAATGGAACTGCCTTTTGATCTAGTGATTCCACTGCTGGGATTATACCCAAAGAACCTTGAAACACCAATTCAGAAAAACCTATGTATCCCTATTTTCATAGCTGTGCTATTTACAATGGTCAAGGGCTGGAAACAGCCTATGTGCCCATCAGTGGATGAATGGATCAAAAAACTTTGATACATTTACATAATGGAATAATACACAGCAGAATGAAAGAAGGAACTCCTGCCTTTTGTGACAACATGGATGGATCTGGTGAGTGTTATATTTAGTGAAATAAACCAGGCGGTAAAGGACAAATAACATGATTTCACCTGATACAGGAGACTAATGAATAAAACAAACAAACAAGCAAAACAGAACCAGAGTCATGGAGCGAGAAACAGACTGATAGTGTGCAGATAGAAGTGGGGAGGGGGAGAAATAGACAAAGAAGGTGAACAGTTTAGTCAATGTACTAATATAAATGACCCGTGGACATGGACAACATGTGGAGATTGACTGTGGGAGACGGGATAGGTAGTATGAGGCAGGGGAGGACAATGGAGTAAAAATGGGATAAATGTAATATAACAATAAACTAATTAAAAATTAACTATGGCAGAGGGGAGCAAAAAGGGGATGGATGTAATACAACAACAATAAAATTTTAAAAAATCAATCAATCAATAAATAAATAATAAAATATACAGGAGAACGTGCATAGGTTATATGCAAATGCTACACCATTTTATTTTAAGGGACTTGAGCATTTGAGAACTTTTGTATCTGTGGGGGGTCCTGGAATCAATCCTCCGTGGTTACTGAGGGACAACTATGTATATAATGTATGTCTGTATGTATAAAATATGCATGTACCTATGTAAAAAAAAAATAAAAACTAACTATGGGACATTTACACAATGGAATACTACTTGGCCATAAAAAGAAAAATATTACCCTTGCAGAAGTATGGATAGACCTAGAGAACATTATAGTAAGTGAAATAAGCCAGTCAGAGAAAGACAAATACCATATGATTTAACTCATATGCAGAATCTAATGAATAATCTGAACTAACAGGAAAAGTGGGACAGGGTCATAGATGGGTAGCAGGATGACAGGTGGGTAGAAAGGGAGCTTAGGAGGTAGAGGGATTTATCGAAATGGAAAGGTCTCATGTACATAGACAACAGTGTGGTGATTGCTGGGGGGTGTATAAAGGGACTAAACAGTAATGGAAAAATACAATTAAATCTTTAATTTTTTTTTAAAGAAAGTGATAAGCGTCATAATTTTTGTTGCTATTTTTGCTACAAAAAGAGGGTACAGAACAGAAAGAACCTGTTAATAACTCTGGTACAATGTGACATTACCAAATATTTAGCCTGGAGAAAGTAGGGCAATATTCCTAATGCCAAGCAAGAATATAGATACCCAATGACTATGCTATCAGCTAGAAGTCCTTTCTCTGTATCTACAAACAAGGAGGTATGAAAATAAGCCATTTTCAAAAACATATTCCAAACAAATTAAACCCCATTGAGAACAGAGTCTGAAGGTCAGACTCTTACTGGCAACTGTACAGGGGCAATAGTTATTAGCCTATTGAAATACTTTTTCTAGTCATGTATGGAAAACAAATACCCTCATCACTATTTACCAGCTTTGAATCCCCAGAGAAACTTAATTGTACTAATCTGTCTGAGGAGTAGGTTGTCCGATTAAGGGTACTCTCTGGTTAAGTGCAACATTCATTAAAAATACTTTATCTCATCTCTTACTGCTAAAAATCCTTTGAAAATGTGTCATATCCTGACTTAATAAGTACAGTAATAAGGTATTTACCATTTTGGATTCCTTAGAGCAGCAATTTTCAAACTTTTTTATATCTCATGGCAAACAAACTAATTACTAAAATTCTGCAGCACACCAAAAAATATTGTTTTGTTGTTGATCAATCAAAAACAGACATAATTTTGATTCATTCACACTGGACATCTATTGCTGTATTGGCTGTCGCTATTTTTTGTTTGACAATTTAATAGAAAAGATGTCAGTGTCCAAAACTAAATAGTCAGGTGCTGCATGTTTAAAAAGTTCTTGCTGCACACCAGTATGCCACAGCACACTAGTTGAAAATTGCTGCTTCAGGAGTTCAGTTATTTCTGAACACTATCCAGCCCAGTGGATGCAGATAGATAGTAGAATGGGAAGAATCTTTCCTTATTCCACAACACAACTGAGGAGTTTAATTCTATTCAACCTAACAAGTCTATATGTATGTATGTATGTATGTATGTATGTATGTATGTATGTATGCATTTATCAAGCTTAAAACTGAGATGAGTACTGGATGTACATGCTGGTAGTAGGGAGAAACTGAAAGCAATTTTTTTGGTTATTTCACATATGTGTTCACAAAAAGACACTCAGTGTAAGGATTATCAGTCCAAGTGGAAGAAATAATTTTTTAAAGGAGGATAGAAACCTATCTTATTTAAGGCATCAAATTATTTTCCATCTGGAATGATTTTAAGAAACAGCTGTAAACATAAAAAAAGAAGTCATGTGGGTAATTTAAATGGGGAACCCCAAAATTACTTGAACTTGGCAAGGGTTAGTTTATATTTAAATCTGGTAAGTATTTTGTTCAGGGAAAATGGAACCATAGAATGAATTCTGGCAGGCTGGAAAAGAAAACACAATGCCTGATGCAGAGGGTGGTCCTGAGAAATTCCCCTCATGGCGACCATTCATTCTAAACTCTTAAGTAACAATTTCACCTTAGACTGGCAAATCACCAGCTTAAACTGAATTGATCTTTGGAATGTTTTCTGTCTTTCCATATCCCTCCCATTGGAGGTAATTAGATCTGTGGCTTAAAAGACTTTTGCTTTTATAGAACATGGAGAGAGAAAAGTAAATAAGTGATAGGGATAGTGGCAGCAAAGGGTTTGATCTAGTTTAAACCCTGTTAATAAAAAGTGGAATATAAAACATTGAAATAGTTGAACATTCAACAAAAGCATCTAAACATAAAATACTTCTACAGCCCAATATTTTTCACAATACCACCAAATAATTCTTGCATGTTTATCGGGAGATGCTGACAGTGACTATAAAAATATCACCTTACAAAGGTCACTGGTTCGATTCCCAGCCTGGGCATATAACCAGGTTGCAAGTCAGGTCTCCAGCCAGGTCCGTAGCTGGAGGCAGGTGAAACGCAACCATACATTGATCTCTCTCCCTCTCTAATCCTCTATCCCTTCCTCTCTCTCTAAAAATAATAAGTAACATATTTTTAAAAATCACCTTAACAACTAGAGTGATTAAGTAAAAATAATGAGATTGTTCTTTTAGGGATGTCTTCTGTAGAACTAGGCAATTTTATCTCCTCCAGGTCTCCTTTCTCTGCTCCCTCCTATGGTGTGCTACCCTGGAAAGGCTTTGAAATCACACAACCCTGGGCTCAAACCCAGCTTCAGCATTCCCCTCTGACCTTGGGCAAACTGATTTTTGTCTTTCAGCCTTGATTTTATTGTCTGTAAAGTGAGGAACACAATGCTTACCTTAAAGGGTTGTTGAGGAGGTTGAACAAGCGTATTTCTAACATGCCAAACATGTTCAATTATTGGCACAAGATAGGGGTTTAATCAAGATCAGATCCATTCTTTTTTTTTTTTTTTTTTTTGCCCAAAATAAAGCAAAAAGATACAATCTTTACCCATTTGATATAAGGTTTATACTGGGTAGTGCAAACGTAGTTTTACAGTTGTATATACAAGAAACACAGGATTTATTCTTATGTTATTATCTATTAATTATTGATTTATTTTCCATATGAACAATTGTAAATCTACTATTGACCCACTCTGTATTTCAGTTGACATCACTCTTTAACAACAGTGTGCACTCAAGGGCAGGGCTTCCAGGTCTTTACTATGCATTTGCATCACCTGTGTGTCTTGTGACACTGCCAGAAATTCAGGAGGTCTAGGTTGGGACTTGAGATTGATTGGACATTTCTAATAAGCTTCACCCAGGGTTGTTGGTGCTGTACTTTGAATAGCTAGGGTCTAGAATTCAGGACACCCAGATTCTAGTCCTTGTTCTGTCATCCAGGGTATGAAAAGTCAGGATGGCATCACAAAACCATTTTCTAACTCACAAAGAAATGGCCAAGGCCATGTGTCTGGGTTCAGGCCTGAAAGAAATCAAATACAGATTGCATTACAGTTCTATCTCTGGTGATCCGCCCTATAATCTGGAGGACCAACCTCCATTTTCATGCATTCATTTGCTAGTGAAGAAGATGGAAGTGGGCCCAAAAATTACAGTCTGCTGAGTGAACTCTTAACCAGCTTCCCTTTTCATTTTGTCCATTCCTTTAGCAAATACAAACTGAATGTATACTTAGTGCTAGGCTCTACCCTACCTAGAGAAACATAAAATTATAATAAGAAATATTGTTTGTTTCAGTTCCTATCCCTTCCATCTGGTAACTGCCCTTCACCCTGCAGGCATGTGTGTGCATGGAAAGATACCAGTTAAAGTCGGGTATTGCAGATCTACTTTCTCTCTTTCAAGATATCTAAAAAGCAGTATCCTTGTGTAGAAAAATTTAATTGGTATTATGTACCCATTTGAACATTGAAATATATAACAACAATTATATATGCAACTTACATACATTAATGGATTTGAAGATACATCCATTTGGATTAGTGAGCTGAGGCCCTGGCTTCTGAAGGGCAAATTCCCTTAGCATATTGAAGATTGAACATGGAATTGACTTCAGCATTTCTCTAAAGTAGAAACTGTTCTAACTGCTCTTGGGATATGGTAATTCTGGAAGAGCTGTAGGATCCAAGCCTATGTCTTTAGAACATTATGTTTTGCCAAGAAGTATACTTCAGTCAGCTTGGATGAGCAAAATATTTTTGAGTCAAATGTAACAAACCACAGGGCATGCTTCATGGTACCACATAATATGAATTGCATGGGCAGCATTTGTCTTTCCTCAACATAAATGCAGAAGTAGCAGGCTATGCCCATTAGAGCCAGAACTAGCATGATGCTGTTGTTCAACAAAATATGCAAAGCTATGACTAAAGGAGATCTAAAGATCATTGGCATACACTTAGTACAGAATACAACACAAGTCATTCATTTTCATTTTTTAAAGATTGTATTTATTTATTTTTAAATATAGGGGAAGGGAGGGAGTAAAAGAGGGAAAGAAACATCAATGCATTGTTGTTATTTACACACTTCCAATGGCGATGTGGCCCTCAGCCTAGGCATGTGCTCTGACTTGGAACTGAACCAATGACCCTTTGGTTCACAGGCCAGCACTTGATCCAATGAGTCACACCGGCCAGGGGCAAGTCATTCATTTTCAAAAGATTTGTGTTAAATACAGGTTAGTTTTACTTTTCCAATAAAGAATATAAATGGGAAAATCACAACTTGTAATATTAATACAAAGGTTCAAAGAGAATTTAAGTGTGAACTCATTTCTGCCCAGCTGCTCTTCATTCCTTGGGTTATTTAGGCTCACTAAGCTTTGATTTCATTCATGTGTAAAAGGGGGAGGGGTACAGAGTGCCTGTCCTGTGTACCTAATGAGCATTGAAGAGATGTGAATTATGAAGTAGTATACAAATGCAGGCTCTTTTTGTTACACACAGAACAGAACATGATCTGCTCTAATGCAGCTTGTTTAAAACTAACCTGATGTGGCCCGGCAATGAACACAGACACCAGCATGATAATAATAATATGACATGCTAGACTGGTTAAAATTTCAACTATGCTCTCCACCCCCATCTCCTTGGAAAGTTAATGAATTAATGGATCTTTAAAGGACAGTCAGGGAGGCCTTAAAAAGAAGATGGCTTTTTGAATAAGGACAGAAAGTAGTAGATTACAATTTAATGGCTTCAGCATAATGGTAATTTCCCTATTTTCTTCACTTGCCTTAGCTCAGCTAATGGCTTCATTAATGGCCACACTCCCCAGTGAATAATAGAGGCTCTTATCACATCTATCATAGTCATGTCACAATAAAACCAGTTAAATACAATCCAGCTCCCTGTCTCATGCCAGTCATCATGAGGAATCAGAATTAGGTGAACAAGACATACAAAAGCTTGTATGTTAAATTCCTTTTAACAATAAACACACAACAGGCTACTAATAATGAAACAACTGCATTGTACATGCTGTGTCTAATAGATAACTATGGCAACAATCAAAAGGCTGATGATGAGCTGTTCTTTATTACAAGTTGAACCACAATGTCTTATTTCCTTTACTCTAGTTTGATCAAAGTATATTTTCTCACAATTAGCACAAAAATGTGCAATCTGCAATGTCATATCATAATCTAAAGTATCACTTCATAAAACCAGGTTGTTCAAATTATCGAGTTCTTTCTTTTCAAAAGCATCTGGTATAGCTAAAAGATCTTACATTTTTAGACTTATTTTTTTACCCATCTTGGCTATGAAGAGGGAAACTAACAGTGAGAAGGCAGTCTTGCTTTCATCAAGAATGTCAATGATTTTTACTAACTAAGGCACAAAGTATGGCTGCTTCACAGCTTGACACTGCATATAATAGGATCTAGAAGTTTCAGAAGTATCTCATTGCATGCCTTTTGCACAGCATAGAATGAAACAGATTCTCCTCATGCACAAGCTACTCCTAGAAGTTAGGATGTCTTAGAAGCTACAATCATTCATTTTGGGCCAATAGGGTATCATTAATGTCCTAAAGTAATAGCCAACTGAATGGAACCCTAGTGGCCTGATACCAACTAGCACAGCAGCTGCAAAAATGCTTCCTTTGCTCCCAGGAAGTGGTGTCTGCTCTGGTCTGGGGGAAGCTAGGTTGATAAAAAGGGTGATTTGTTGTGGGGAGTAGAAACAGCAATCTGTGACTGGGTCAGCTTTCATTTATTTTCTATTTTGGCCCAATTTTATAATATAATTTTTAAAAATAATTATTTATTATTTTTAGAGAGAAGGGAAGAGAGGGAGAAAGAGAGGGAGAGAAACATCAATGTGTGTTTGTCTCTTGTAGGCCCCCAACTGGGATCTGGCCAACAACCCAGGCATGTGCCCTGACTAGAATCAAACTGGCAACCCATTTAGCCACACCATCCAGGGTTTATAAAACAATTTAATGGAATTAGTTTCTAGATTCAGAGAAATTATCAAGAAAAAAAAAAAAAAAACCTGGTCTTTAGCTAGTCAGTGAGAGTCTTTGTTCCTGCTTGATAGTGTTACCTTTTCCTATCTTTGACACTAAATTCATTTCAGATTAGGATTTGTCCCTTTAATTTTAAGAATGTGGAAGGTGTTGTGCATTTGCTGTGTTTCCCTAATCCCTCCTTCTGGCAATGTAAATATGAACCAGCTGGACGTGGGAATGTTTTAGGTATTTCATTTTAGTCCTCATCTTGAAATACTATTTATATTTAACATTTCTCTTTATTAGCAAATGTAATATATAAACCTCCTTACTATACTCTTGAGTAACCTCAGATGAACAAAAATACATATTTTTAACAGAGGCCTTAAAGTTATTTATAATTGAAACAAGCTGGTATTTAGGACAATGAGAAAAGAAATCATATCTAGCAACTCAAATCATGTCTGCATTGGCCCTTAATTAACAGGAAGCAAATGACACTCTGAAATTGTAATGGCAAGAGGGAAAGCTACTAACCAGAAAATACATACTGTATGTCCAAACTATAAGCTAGGCAGGGTATATTTCAATCTTGGAGAATTTCAGGTGGGAGGGGAGGATGGTGATGGAGAATTTCCATGAAACTATTTTGCTTCCTTTCAGTGTTGAGTCTCATCAAAATAAGAAAAATAACACAGAGACACCATATATTGATTAGCTAATCAATGCCAGTTATGATTTCCCTTTGTAATTGGTATTATTTTCCCCATTTCACAGTTGAGGAAACTAAAAGGCAGCTGGCCATCAAGGAAAGAGTATGGCTTTGGAATTGGATTCTGATCATAACTACCTCTCCCAGCTATGTGGACAGGCCAGTAAATATCTCTAGTGGCCAGTAGTAACTGGGGAGGCTAATTCCTACCTTCAGAGAAGTAAGTACTGTTAAAAAAGGAAACAGATGGTAAAGTACCAGGTACATAGTAAAAATTAATAAATGATGTTGTTTTGTATGCCCACAACTTTCTTAAGACAAACTAAACTAAAAGGTTTTCTAGAGTAAAAGAAAAATTACAACCCTCTAGTCTAGTCTATCATATGCTTATTGGAGGCTTTAAAAAATTCATCCTGGCTTGTAGTGCTCAGTGGATTGAACCTCAGCCTATGAACCAAAAGGTCGCTGGTTTGAGTCCCAGTCAGGGGGCATGCCTGGGTTACAGAATAGGTTCCCATTTGGAGACATCAATGTTTCTCTCGCTCTCTCTCTCTCTCTGCTTCTCTCCTCTCTCTCCCTCTCTCTCTCTCTAAAAATAAATAAATGAAATATTTAAAATATTCTAGTTAGTACAATTTGCCCATTTATCTGTATGGAGACAAAGATTCTGCTTAGCAGAGAACATGTCAGTGAAAGACATGTTCTTCATTGAGTTAAGATAGTTTAAATATCAAATGAATGTCTCCAAGAGTGGATATTGAGTAGCTATTAAAGGAAACAGTATAAAAGAGAAATCACAGAGTTTCAAACATACCTGGGCTCAGCTGTGAAGATTGTCATTTACTTAACTGTGTGACTTAAATGACCTCTCTGAGGCTCAGTTACATCTGTAAAATGGGGATTGCCTTTACTTAATTCCAGTCAGGACTAAATACAGTAAGTGAGTGGAGAGAGCACAGAAGTACACAAAGCACTTAGCACAAGACCTTGTGCATAGCCAGAATTCATAAATGGTAGCTATTTGGGAAGTGAAGTTTTGTTTTCTTTTTTTTAATTCTGTTTTTGACAGATTAAATTGGTCTGGCAAGTGCAGTTGTCTGTCAAATAAACTGTTTTGGCAAAGTAGGTTTTGCTTAGTCAGGCAGATCTGCCAGTGCTTCTTTAAATCTATCAAGTTGAAATCTGTATTTTAACATATTAATATTTGAGAAGTACAAACCTAATGAGGTGCCTTTCAACCTTGCTATTCCAAGTGGCATGGACTCCAACTATAAGCTTGTTGGAAAGGCAGCTTTTCGGGCCCTGGCCCAGACCCACTGAATCAGACCTTGGGGCTTAGCTTGGCAGTCTGCATCTTTCTAGCTTCTTGTATTTGTGTGCTTTACACACAGTAAGCAACTGATAGGTGCCACCATATAATATCTGCTTGGTTTAATTCCTTGATAAATAAATAGTCACTACATTAGAAAGGGTAGTTTTTCTTGGATTTAATCAAATGTCCATCTGTTTCTGTAGAAGATACTTTGATATTAGGTAAGAGGTTGATCTAATTACACTGGAGTGTGCCATCGGGGGAGGAGAAGGATGACCCATGTCTGGATCTATTAACTTGCTTCATTACAAACCATCTACACTCTCACACGTCCTGTGTGGCACCACAAGGACACAGCTATGAGAGCTTGTCTCACTGAAAATGTATCATTTCCTATCATTAGATGGGAGAATTGTTTAATGCTGATGCTACTGATGAGGCCACTTCTGCTTCTCACTAAGCTGCTGCCTTTTTCTCCCTCTGCTCTCAGCACTGTACTTCAGGAGGACAAGACAGAGAAGCACCTTCATTATTGTCACTTCCCCAAATGAGCAGAAGTCTATCTGCAGCTGTGAGCTAAGCAGTGCATAAAAGAAGCCATACATATAGCCAAAGATGGACAGTGAATGTACCACAATAAAAGCTCCTGAAAATAAACAGCCGTTACACTGTGTGTTATTTTCCCTGGAGTGCAATGGCAGGATCAAAAGGGCTCCAAATATATAAGCACTTGATATAAAGAAAGAACACTTGCACAAATCAAAATTTAGAAATATGTTTCTCCTCCTTTCCTTTCCAAACCCACAGATACTACCTGGATCATGTAAATAACCTCAGACAGCCATATCTTTGATGTCCTTTTTAAAAGGTTTTATTTATTTATTTATTTCCAGAGAGGGGAAGAGAGAGAAAAACATCAATGTGTGGTTGCCTCCCATGCACCTTCAACTGGGGACCTGGACCGCAATCCAAGTATGTGCCCTGCCTGGGAATTGAACCCATGAACCTTTGGTTCACAGGCCAGTGCTCAATCCACTGAGCCACACCAGTAAGGGTTATCTTTGATGTCTTGTGACCTAGTACCCAGGATATGGGAGATGCCCAGTAAGTGTTATTGCCTCTCACCTAAGCTATGTCTGTCTTAAAATTTCACCCAAGTTCACCAAACCTCTTTGACAGCTGTCACCTTTTTTACTGAATTTGCTTGCAGGATATTCAGAAGCATTCTCTATTCCATGATTATCTTTAGAAAAACTCAGGTACCTCATCTCTTTGGCTTAAGGTGAAATTAATGTATTATCATTAATGTATTATCATTTAATTTAAAAGTTGGGAAATGGGTCCAAAACACTAACTGTGATTTACTTATGCATCAAGAATCATGACAGATTAAGACATATGAGGTCTGTCCTGAAAGTGTTAAGCCCATGTCAATATAATTAAGTTTGCATGGCTGCTACCTACAGGACAAACCTCATATACTATTTTAACAATATGAAGACTCTACTCCTGGTGTTTAAATAATTCACAGTTTTTGTACTTCAAATTAAATTTGCTCATAGATATTACCAAAATATTTTAAATGACATAACACTAACTGTGCTTGAATTTCCATGGTTTTCCAGATGCATTAAATCACTTGATTGTCATAAAAACTCAGTGGGTTTGGAAGAGTAGACATTATCATTTGCATTTCACAGCTGGGAAAACAGAAGCTCAGAGAAATGTTACCTCTATAATCTTTACTCCATAGCCTTCCAAAGGCCACACAGTTTTAAGGGGAAGAACCTAGGCCTGAATGCAATTTTCTCATTCTAGGTCCAGAGCTAGTTCCATGCCTGCATCATGCTAACAGATAATAAGGTGGTATATTAAGAAGCTATTTAACATAAACCTTTAGCTTCAGTACTGTCACATTTAATTCTCATGGTTAAGGTAGCATAAATGTACTAAAATATTTTTATTAAGATAGCTTCTGCCCTGGCCAAGTGGCTCAGTTAGTTGGAGCATTGCCCATACACAAAAAGGTTGTGAGCTCATGTGCCCCAGATTAGGGCACATGTGGGTGGCAAACAGTCAATGTTTCCATCTCACATTGACTTTTCTCTCTCTCTCTCTCTCTCTCACTCCCTCTCTCTCTTTCAATAAACATAGTCTCATGCGGGGATTAAAAACATTTTTTTAAATAGCTTCCTTTTTGACTATCTAACCATCTAATTTCCCCATCCCCAAAAGGAAATTTTATTCTGTTGTCTCTTTGTCTATCTGAAACAACAGTTCAACTCCTGGTCAGTCTGTAGGCCTTCAGAGGACAGCTTTCCTTTGCTGCTCTGGCAGAAGGAACCCAGAGGTGTCTGGGAGACATTTTCAAGTAAGTTAGCAAGACAAACACATATCCCATTTTACTATTTAAATGACCCCAAAACACAGAATTCCTAAAGTGTAAGTTGTCTCTGAATATGTATCTTAGCATGCAAGTGTGCTAGCTGCCCAAACTCACCTATTCTGGGCAAAGTTTCATGTTTAATTAAAATGTTTTAAATTAAAATGAATATATTCTAGGACTTTAACAATAAATTGTTTAAACCAAACTGAGAATAATGATCCTCAAAATTTTGGGGAAAAATAGCTTCAGTTGCAAGCTATAGATTTGAATTTCACTGTCCACTGGCATGGGTAAAGATTCTGTTTTGATTATAACAGATTAATCTGTTACAAACAAAAGATGCTATATTGTAAAGAACATCTAGGATTTACATACAGATACTACCATTCCCAAAGTTTATGACTGTTAAGTCAATAATTAGGACAGTTCAATGTATCTTTGTCTTGAAACAACTTTCATAAGAATTGTGGTAGCAAGGTAAAATTATAAACCAAAGTCTGATATTAATTAATATTTTCTATTAGGGCATTTATTATTTTCTTTACATAGTTTCAATATAAGTAGTTTTTAGCTTAGATAAAATGATTAGTAAATGCCCACATTAGTTTGTGAAAAAATACTGAGAGAATTTATAAATAGTTATACCAAGTTTTGTCTCCAGTAATTTCATAGTAGGTTGGGGCCTCTACACACATGCTCCATTCAATTGTCAGCCATTTATGGCATGGCAATAGCATTGTGATAGACACTAGGGTAAGGAACAATGAATCCTAGCTGCCCCCCTGGTCCCTAGGCTTCTCAACAATGCAGGGGAAGTAGCCAGCCTCAGGAAGGCTGCTCACCTTGGAAGGTGGTGGTATCTGGAGATGACTAAAGGGTTTTAATTTAGGACCATCATGGATGGTAGAATTTTTAAAGGAAAAAAATGTGGGGGTGAGAATTAAAGGGGTAATATAGGCAGAAGGAAAAAGTTTCAACAGGGTCTGAACATTATTCACAACTTTGGCTGCACATCAGCATTACAGAGGGGAGCTTTAATAATATTCCAATACTGGGTCACACCACCAGAAGAACAGATACCACTGGCCTAGGTGAAGGTGGGTGCAGCCAGAGCAGAGAACCACAGGGATAGTTATGAGGCCACAGGGCAGGGCGGTGAAGTGAATGAGGTGGGAAGTTGTGTTAGCAGCCATGGGGAAAGTAGGCAGGCTCTCCCATCTTCTATAAACCACACAGTTGGGACACAAGAATAAAGAAATATCAACCAAAAGAAAGGAAAATAAAAATATTTCCAGCCAAATGGCATAGTCAGGGGCCTAAGTAGCTCCTTAAGCAGAAACTTGGGAAGTGAGGAGGCTTTGCCTTCCTGGAGGTGTTTTCACCCCTGGAAGGAGGTGAGGAAGTGGGGGTAGGGGGAGGACACATGTGAGTAGAGCAGCCAAATTTGACAAATGAAAATATAGGATGCTCTGTTAAATGTGAAGTTCAGATGAATAACAAATTTTTATTTAGTATAAGAATGTTCCATGAAGTATTTGGGAGATATTTATACTTTCAAATCTCAGTGTGTAGAAAATAAAAGGATGGTGGCAGAACACATTATAGTGGGCTTTAAGTGCCAGTCTCAGATGTTTGAACTCAATTTTCTTTTTTTCTTTCTTTTATTTTAAAGATCTCATTTATTATTTTTAGAGAGAGGGGAAGAGAGAGAAAGAGGGAGAGAAACATCAATGTATGGCTGCCTTTCACCTGCCTCTAGCTACAGATTGGCTGGGGACCTGGCTTGCAACATGGTTATGTGCCCTGACTAGGGAATCAAACCAGCAACTTTTGGGTTTGCAGGTTGGCACCCATCCACTTAGCCACCAGCCAGGGCATGAACTCAATTTTCAATAATAATAACATCTTTATAAGAATAACCCAATGATGGTGGTAGCAGCAATCATAATTGAGTATTGCAGCCAAATCCTTGTGTAGATTACATCAAGTCAAACTATATCTGGTTAGAAAATTTGTGTATGTTGCCTTGACCAGTATAATTTGGTTGGTTGGGTGTCATCACAAAAAATGAAAGGTTGCTGGTTTAATTCCCAATCAGGTCACATGCCTAGGTTTCAGGTTTGATCTCTGGTTGAGGCATGTATGAAAGGCAACAAATGTATGCTTCTCTTTCACATCAATGTTTCTCTCCCTTTTTTCCTTCCTCACTTGTCTTCTTTCTAAAAATAAATAAAATATTTTTAAAAAAGATGTTTATACATTTATTGCATGCCATAGTAAAAGCACACAAAACTAGTTTGACAAGTACCCTATGACTAAGGAACTATGGGCATGTATTTCCATTCTACAAATGAGAAAACTTTGGCACCAAAACTTTTAGTAACTTTTTCAAGGTCATCTGGCTAGCAAATGGAAGAGTCAACATCTGAATCTATGTCTCTTTGGCCACAAAGCCATACTTTTTATCACTCACCTACATGGCATCTCAGGATGTCATTTATGAGGCCATGCTACTCTACTAAATAAGCAGGTTCCAAGAATAGATTGTTGATTTAGAAACAAAACAGAACTATGTTGGCAAATCTGGGATAGCCTATACTTTCAATAAAGTTTTGAGGGCTTAAATTATCTGGTAGGTAGACAATGAATAAAAAAAAAGAAAATTTATCAGACATCTTCTAGTACCTGCCAAATGAGAAGTGTTTTCATTTTGTCATCATTCATACATTTCCCAATAGTAACAGATAGCCTATATTAAGTGACTTATGTGTGTCAGAAATCCATTTAATTCTAATAGGAATTTTTACAAAGTAGATAAATGTTATTTTCAGCATTTTGCTGATGTAGAAACTGAGGCTTAAAGAATTAAGTGACATATCCATGGCCACACAGTTCAACCAGCAAAGTGTTGTCTGATACTGTAGTTTGAGCTTAAATCAACATGTGATACTAACTTTTAAATACCTTGTTCTATTAACTAAGTTATAATTCATGCCATGTATACATCCCTTTCAGGTTTCCAAAAAGCTTTCCAATTTAACCTTCATGGTATCCACAGATGAAGACACTCAGACACAGGGAGTTTGAACAACATGCCTAAAGCCATAAAGCTGGTCCTAGGTAGATTTTTAGACTCTTAGTTCAGTATTGGCCCAGTACTGCTCCCAGTCATAATATCTGAGAAATGTAACAAAGAATCCTATGGCTCTAAATGATCTAGTGAGTTAACATAAACAAAAACTGTAAAGTACAGACTTTGCTCTAAAAAATTCATTACCCCCACCATAAATTTAGCCAGAAAAAAATTAAAAATCTGTCAAAGGTAGCAAGAGTGATTACAGTTAAGTGTGGTTGCAAACAAACAAACAAACAAACAAAAAAACTTAGATGTATTTCAAACCAAAATTCTTTTTTTTTTTTTTTTTTTGAGGCACAGCAGCTGTTTAATGGTTACAGAGCAACATTACACAACAGATTAAGCCAGGAAGCCAAGAGCAACTCAACATTTATGTGATGCTGTATTTACACCACATGTATGCTTTCTAAAAAGCAAAATCGAGTAGGAAATAAAGATCTCTGCAAACTGAAAACTCTCAAAGGCAATATCAAACTATATTATTTTACTTCTTCTTTCATTTTTCTCTAACAAAAGCAACAATAAATCACTACTCAGAAGTTAATATAGTGTTTAACCTCCATCACAAACAATAACAGAGGGACACAATGGAATATCTAACTGTTAATATCTCAAATTATAATCAGTACCATTTGAATGTTAAACAACATTTACATAGAAAATCCAAAGGAAGACTGATAACACTCATTTTTATAGTCTACTGTGTTCTATTCTTAAAATTAAAAATAAATAAGCCACAGAAAGCTGTTATTAAATTCATGAAAGCTGTCTTCATGTATTTGAAGGACTGGGAATGTAGATGGTGGATTAAACTTAGTCTGCATAGTTCCAGGAACTTCAAACCAAAATTCTTAATTGAAAAAATCCTTTAGGAGATTTATCACTCATTATTAAGATATTAACTAATAAATACTGAAGTTAATGACTTACTCTTTAATTTTTTCAGAATACTGATTTATTTGAAGCCAAGGCAAATGAAAATCAGTTTGGAGGTTATGCAAAATGCATTTATAAAGCTAGTTTAACCAATCAATTTCTACATTTGTCTTACTAAAGTTCTTATTAGAACAAAAGTATAAATATGACCTTAGTGAAAATTCTATAACATATTCTCTTTATTTTGGTTAAACTCTCAGGAAGGTCACTTGCTATGAATCTAGATTCCCCAGATTAATTACTGAGTAAAGAAGCTAAAATGAGATAAATTACCAAAGGCTGGCATAATCTACTCATCACCACAATGGCATGTTTCAATATTAAAGTCATTACTACCCTTGCAAATCATAATTCACATACTCTTTCAAACAATATTTTTGGTGAAAGAATGATTTCTTTTCCTCTCATAATTAATGCATCAATGTGCTTAACCTTTGCATTTGAAAACCAGAGACAGAAAGATGGTTGGTCTTGAGTTTTGTTCAGTAATAATAAAACATGATTGCAAATTTCTATTTTCCAGAGAAATGGATTAAAACGAGCTCTTCCATAGTTAGCCTTCTGTTAAATACCACTGAAAATTGGCTAAGCTGCTCCTAAGACACCAACACCTAATAATTTAACCGATGTTTGATAGAGTATGATGATGGTGTTCCACCTACTGCTAAATACACAATCATGTGGGTGTGCATGCCAAGAACACTATCTGGTTAAAATATTTGTATTATGTCTAAGTGCTTTGGGAAAAGCTATTGTGTGACAGAGCAAAAGTACATCCAACTGGTTTCACAAAATCAGGTCTGAATTTCTCATCCATATAGCTAGGAAGCTTCTAAAATTACAATTGCTTCCCAGTATTTTGCTCAAAAGACAATGAGATGCTTTAGCCTCTTCCTACATTGTACTTCTTTTCAAATATTCTTTTTCTTTTTAGTTGAAAAATAAATAGTTACGTTGCAATTATTTTTTCAGCATCCTAAGTTAAAAGCTAAACTATTACATATTGCAGTCTTTTTTTTTAAATTTTATTGTTATTGTATTACATCCATCCCCTTTTTACTCCCCTCTGTCCCCCTACCCACCCACCAATTCCCCCCAAAGTCAATCCCACCTGTTGTCCATGTCCATGGTTCCTTTATACTAGGTTCTTGTCTAAGCTGCTCACCTTTCTTGCCTCTGCCTCCCCCCTCCCCCCAACCCCTTTCCCTCTGGCCACTGAAGGCCTATTCATTGTATTCATATATTTGGTTCTGTTTGGCTTGTTGTTAGTTTTGCTCATTATTATCCTGTAATGGGTGAGATCATATGATATTTCTCCTTCACTGACTGGCTTATTTCATTAAGCATAATACTCTCCAATTCCATCCATGTTGTTGCAAAGGGTACAAGTTCCTTTTTTCTTTCTGCTATATAGAATTCCATTGTGTAAATGTACCAAAGTTTTTTGATCCAATCATCCATTGATGGGCACTTAGGATGTTTCCAGCACTTGGCTATTTTGAATGGTGCTGCTATGAATATAGGTGTACATAGGTTCTTATGAATTGGTGTTTCAGGATTCTTTGGATATAGTCCAAGTAGTGGAATCACTGGATCAAAAGGCAGTTCCATTTTTAGTTTTTTAAGGAAACCCCATACTGTTTTCCAAAGTGGCTGCACCAGCCTACATTCCCATCAACAGTGTATGAGGGTTCCCTTTGCCCTGCATCCTCGCCAACACTTGTTGTCTGTTGATTTGTTGATGATTGCCATTCTGACAGGTGTGAGGTGGTATCTTATTGTTGTTTGAATTTGCATCTCTCTGATGACTAGTGATGTTGAGCATTCTTTCATATGCCTCTGGGCCCTTTGTATATCTTCCTCAGTAAGTTGTCCGTTCAGGTCCTTTGCCCATTTTTTTAATTGGGCTGTCTGTCTCCCTGGTGTTGAGTCGCATTAGTTCTTTATATATTTTGGAGATCAGACCCTTGTCTGAGGTATCGTTGGCAATTATGTTTTCCAATACAGTTGGCTCGTTTTGAATTTTGCTGATATTTTCTTTAGCTGAACAGAAACATTTCAATTGGATATAGTCCCATTTGTTGATTCATTCTTTGATTTCCTTTGCCCTTGGTGAAGTATCAGTAAATATATTTTTGCGTAGGATATCCAAAAGTTTACTGCCTATATTTTTCTCCAGGACCTTTATGGTGGCACTGCTTATATTTAAATCCTTTATCCATCTTGAGTTTATTTTGGTGTATGGTGTAAGTTGGTGGTCTAGTTTTATCTTTTTGCATGCTGCTGTCCAGCTCTCCCAACACCATTTGTTGAAGAGACTGTTTAAAAATATGGAACGCTTCACGAATTTGCCTGTCATTCTTGCGCAGGGGCCATGCTAATCTTCTCTGTATCATTCCAATTTTAGTATATGTGCTGCCAAAGCGAGCACTGAAATATTCTTAACTACATCTTTCTACATGCTCTCCACATACCTTTACTTATGTTTTCTCACCTTTCTAAAATAACTTTCATAAAGAATGTATGTTAATGAACAAAAGCTCTATTGTTTTTTTTTTTTGAATGATCTGTAATAAACCCATTCCCTGATCCTTCTTCCTGTGTATGTGTGTTTTGGTTGTTGTGCATATGGTTAAATAAATCTTATTGAAATGCACAATAGTGTCATCTACAACCAATTACCACCAGCAATTGCTTTGTAAACACTCAGCAATAAGATAATTTATTTTAGTAAACAGAGTCTATATCAGGCCAACATTAAGTTAAAAAATAACATGGAATTCACCTCAACCACAGTCATGCTTAATTGCTACTCAATTTGCATAATTTATAGAAATAGATGTAGACTTAATAATTAGCATTTTCATATGGCTTACTGGAATCTAAAAGGCATAACAGTAGGGTATGTTAGCAATCTGAACATGTTTAAACAATATGTTTTGTGAGTTGCTGGCATTTTAGCTTTACCATAAAATAGGAATCAAGAAAATGTATAAATGTCAATTTGTATGTTATGCCTTTGTTGTGTTACTAACTCTAGATTTCAATGATGTACTTCTTGGTGATGATAATGAACTGAATAAAAACCTCCTTCAAAGACTGCTAAGACTTGAATAAATAAGTTGGGCAGACACCAGTTCAATATACCTTTTTTAAAAGGGAAATTTATAATCTCTTTCCTTATTTATAATACTTATAATAATTTATAATACTTATTCTTCCCACATGTGTATACAACCATTATATATAAAAAAAGTTGAGGAAATTCAGCTTAGTTTTGCTGCTTTTAAAGCAACCAAATATATTATCTCTGGTAATAAAAATACTAATATCTCCAACTTACTATATAGGCAGACAGGTGCTGTATAACATTTCCAAATATGAAACCAATACTTGGAAAAGCACTAACCCCTTCACCATCACCACCCACATATTTGTATATTGCCTATAACCCACACATGTTTAGAGTAACTGCATTACTTCCTAAGGCTCTCACAACAACCCCATCAGACAGATGAAAAGACTGTGGCTCATAGAGGTCCTATGCTCCTCCCTCTGTGGCATGCTTTACCTATGGGAAATGATCATACACAATTGAATATATATTTATATTCTTCTGGCACCAATGGAATTCATGGAAGCATTCCTGAAGATGATGATGATATATTTTTTCTATTTAAGGTACAAGGTAAAGGATAGATTGGAAATATTAGACTTGTATATCATAACTATATAGAAGATACAGTAGGAATCAGTATTAAGTTTTTACTTGGATCAGTACTAAGTTTAATTGTCTCATTTTTCAAGATATGTGGCCTTCTTAGTAAATTCAGTGCTTTGTGAAGAGTATTTCTGATGGAGGATGGGAAACAATGTCATATCTCAGTTTGCTTCCACCTCATCATCCTAAAGTGTACTTGGATACTATGTGCATTATATATATATGTGTGTGTGTGTGTGTGTGTGTGTGTGTGCGCGCGTGCGTGTGTGTGTGTGTGTATACACACTTTATATTTAGAGAGAGGGCAAGAGAGGGAGAGAGGGAGAGAAACATCATGCGTAGTTGCCTCATATGTGCCCCCAACTGGAGCCCTGGCCCCTAACCCAGGCATGTGCCCTGACTGGGATCAAACTGATGACCCTTTGGTTCATGTACTGGCTCTCAACCTCCTGAGTCACACCAGCCAGGGCTATATATTTTAAAATTTTATTGTATTATTCCACTACAATTTAACCTCTTATACTCCTCCTGCATCATCATGCTGTTCTCCATACCCATTAGTTCTTTTTCCCTTTTTCTCAATTCTTCCAATCCCTAAACTATCCCCACCCCAATAGGTGACAGCCTGTTCTCTATGACTCTGTCTCTATTTTGCTTGTTAGTTCAGTTTGTTGATTAGATTGTATATATGTGTGAAATTATATAGTATTTGTCTTTCTCTGACTGACTTACTTCACTTGGCATAATACTCTCCAAGTTGATTCCATGCTGTCACAAAGGGCACAATGTTCCTTTTTATGGCCAAGTAGTATTCCATTGTGTAAATGTCCCACATTTGTTTTATCCATTCACCTGCTGATGGACACTCCATATCTTTGGGATTGGAAAAAACTCTCTAATGAACATACAGGTGTTGTGTTCTTTCAAATTTATGTTTTGGGTTTCCTTGGATATACTCCCAAAAGTGGGATTGCTGGGTCAAAAAGGCAGATCCATTTTTAACTTTTTGAGGTAGCTCCATACTGTTTCTCACAGTGGCTGCACCAGTCTCCATTTCCATCAAAAGTGCAAAAGGGGCCCTGGCTGGTGGCACAGTGCATAAGGTGTTGGCCTTCAAACCTAAATGTTGCTGGTTCAATTCCCAGCCAGGGCACATAACCAGGTTGCAAGCCATGTCACCAGCCAGATCCATAGCTGGAGGCAGATGAAAGGCATACACACATTGATGTTTCTCTCCCTTTCTGCCTCTTTCCCTTTTTCTCTCTCTAAAAATAACAAATAAAAAATAAAATATTTTTTAAAAAAGTACAAAAGGGTTCCCTTACTTCCACATTTTCACCAGCACTTGTTAGTTGATTTATTCTTACAGGTGTGAGGTGATATCTTATTGTGGTTTTCACTTGTATTTCTCTGATGATTAATGAAGTTAAGCATCTTTTCATATGTCTATTGGTCATCTGTATTTCCTTTTTGGATAAGTATCTATTCAGGTCCATTGTCCATTTTAAATTAGATTGTTTGGTGTTAAGTTTTGTAAATTTTTAATAAATTTTTAAGATTAACCCCTCATCAGATATATTAGTAAATATGTTCCCCTATTCTGTGGGTTGTCTTTTTATTTTGTTGATAGTTTCATTTGCTGTGCAAAAATGTTTTAGTTTGATGTAGTCTCATTTGTTTTGTTTTGTTTTGTTTTGTTTTTCTTTTGTTTCCTTTACCTGGGGAGATTCCTATAAAATATTGCTACGAACAATGTCCAAGATTTTGCTTCCTATGCTTTCTTATATAATTTTTATGGTTTTGGGTCTTTAACCCATTTTGAATTCATTCTTGCGTGTGTTGTAAGAAAGTGGCTTAATTGTATTTTTCTGAATGTATCTGTCCAAGTTTCCCGACAGTACTTATTGAATAAACTATCTTTAGCCCATTATATGTACTTGTTTCCTTTGTCGAAGATTAATTGGCTGTAAAGGCGTGGGTATAATTCCCATTGATCAATATGTGTTTTTATGCCAATACCATGCTGTTTTAATTACTATGGACTTAGAGTATAGCTTGATATTAGGTAGTGTGATTACTATAACCTTGCTCCTCTTTCTGAGGACTGCTGTTGTTATGCAGGACCCCTTTTGGTTGCATATACTATTTTGAAATATTTGTTCAGGTCCTATGAAATGTGTTATTAAGTCTTGATAGGAATTACATTGAATCTATAGATTGCTTTGGGTAGCATGGGAATTCAATTATGTTAAGTCTTTCTATCCATGAACACAGTATGTGCTTCCACTTATTTGTATTTTCTTCATTCTCTTTCTTTAGTATCTTATAATTTTCTGAGTATAGGTATTTTACATCCTTGATTAGATTTATTCTTAAGTATTTTATTCTTTTTGAACTAATTATGAATGGAATTATTTTCTTAATTTCCCATTCTGTTAGTCCATTGTTGGCATATAAAAATGCAACTGATTTCTGGATATTAATTTTGTTTCCAGCTACTTTGCTGCAAGCTCATTATCCTAATTTGAAAATCAGATAAGGACACTACAAAAAGAGAAAAGTATAGGCCAATATCACGAGTGAACATAGATGCTAAAATCTATGCAAGGTTGGTGCAACATTTGCAAATCAATAAATGTGATTCACCACAGAAACAAAATAAAGGATAAAAGCTACATGATCATATCAATAGATTCAGAAAAAGTGATAAAATTCAGCATCCATTTATGACAAAAACTCAGCCAAGTGGGAATAGAAGGAACATACCTAAACATAATAAAGGCCATATATGACAAACACACTGCCAGCATCATATTCAATGGGTAAAAACTACAAGCATTCCCCTTAAGGTTGGGAACAAGACAGGGAGGTTCACTTTCACCACTCATATTCAACATAATACTGAAAATCCTAGTCATAGAAATCAGATAAGAAGAAATAAAAGACAACCACTTTGAAAAGGAAGAAATAAACTTTTTATTTGCAGATGACATGAGACTATACATAGAGAACACTAAAGATTCCAAGAAATTATTAGAATAGACTTTTACCATATATTTTTGCTTTAATCTTTCTAACATATCTTTAATAAAGAAAGTCTGTTTTAATAGAAGTTCTATTTTTTTTCTGAATGAACTACCACTAAAATCATTTTTCCTATATGATTACCTATAGAAAAAGAAAAATCCAAGATGAAGTTATTGTTGGCTTTCTATTTTCCCTCATTATTCATTCTCAATCATCTGAGTGCCTTGCGGACAGCAGGCACTCTAATATTTGGTAAAAGATTGAGCAAACAAGAACTGGAGGTTTTAAGCTTTAAATTTATTCACAAAAATAGTCAGGATACCATACCTACAGGCATAGCTTATTGTGGTCCAATTCACTTTACACAAGTTCCAAAGTACATTAACTATTGTTTCTCTAAGTTCCAAGCTTCCAATGTTAAAAATTTTGATGCTAAAATACAAATGTCAGTTGACAGCACCTGTTGGTGAAATGGAAAAATGCAACTTAACTATAGACCTTGTGAACAGAAAGGAGCTAATTTACAAGAATTACAACAGGAGTAAGGAGATCTCAGTTCATACAGTTATTTCATATAAAAAAGAGGAGGACATTGGAGGGGAATAAATATACAAGAGGGAACCCAAAAAATCTGGAATTTATTTATAAAAACCTGTTTACATGTTTAAACTTCAGTCACCTTCACTCTCCATTTGATGCAATACAACTATAAGACATTTTCCCACTGCTCAAAACAGTTTTTGAGCTCATTGATTTGATGCCTTTCAGTGTTTCTGGCATATTTTGTTTCACCTTTTGAACAACAGCAAAATGTTTCCCTTTGAGGGCTTTTTTCATCCAGGGAAACAACAACAAAAAGTCTCTTGGAGCAAGATCAGCTAAATAAGCAGGATGGGGTACAGTAGTCATGCGATTTTTGGTAAAAAAATTGCTGAACACTCAGCACAGTGTGGGCAGGTAAAATCATAAGTCACACATCATGAAATGGGCAAACAGGTTGAGAGCATTCAGAAAAATTCACTGAAGCCAAATGCAGTCTCTCATAACACTGATACAGATGGGTTCCTCACTCACCCAGTGGGGGAAACCTGTACTACAAGGGTACCATCCTCCAGAAGATAATTCAGTTTTTGGAGGGTCTCCCCTCCCACTGGCATTACAAATGGTCTGCAACATCACCCCAAAGCAACATTTGCCAAATCATCTACATTGGAAAATGTTTTCAGCTCATCCAAATGGGAGATTTCTGGGCATTTTCATAGCACAATAATAATGTTAATGGTAACAATACTAATATTTAATGGACATTTATTACGTGCCTGGCAGAATATTATAGAATAATGATAGCTACCATTTATCAAACATCTATTGTTCAGTTGAACTGAGTAGCAAACCTGCACAAAGATGACCTGAGATCCATAATAATAACACCTAATATTTCTTGAGTGCTCAGTATGACTCAGGAACTGTTTTAGATACTTTACATGTATGAACACATCTAATGCTCCCAATAACCCTGTGACATAGGCCCAGCTATTACCACATGCCATCATGCTTCTCAGTCCTTTTACCTATTGACATATCTAATACATGCAACCACCCCCAGAGACAGGTGCTAAAATGAGGAGGAAGCAGCAAACTGTTCCAAGAGAGCCACTTATATCACTTTGTTTCCAATAACAGAGGTAAAGAGAAATGTTCCAACATTGTTTTAATAACCTTTACAGCTGCCTGGTAATGCTTAGGGAAATCTGGGTGGGTTTTCAAGAAGCCTCATTCTTTAGTTTGGAAACCTGGTTGTCAGAGGGCTAGAAACTTAAAAGTGGGTTGCAATGTAGTGGGACCATTCATACAGTCAGCATAATTTATTTACCTCTTTTTCTTCATTGGAGGATCTGTGCACATCAAATGGTTGCTATTCAAAAACAATTTCTCATCAGAGCAATGCACCTAGTTTATCACTTTTTCAAGCTCACATTAGATATGTTAACAACCATCAGTTAAAAAATAATAATTAGCTTGAGAACAAAACTATCAACAGTTGCTGTGGCTGTGTTTATCTGCACTTTATGGTTGAGATAAAAGCCCCATTTCATAGAAACAAAAAAAGGTGTTAGAGAAAATGTCTGCCACCCTTAAGAAGCTAAGGCCCAGGGTTGGTGGGTGGTAGAGTTTTAGCACTAGGACCTAAGCCTCTTGCCTCCTCACCCAGTCCTCACTTAATGGCATGTCATCATCAGTGAAGGATGATGAAGAATTGAAGTAAATTTTAAATGAAATGGTGAGGATTGTAGGGGCCTGGTATGGCCATCAGTTTTGTAATTCCACAAAGCCAGCCCTAGGTCAGTATGGATTTTCATACAAATTAAGGAAGCCCACAATGTGTCCTAGAAGATAGGACACTGGTATTTCACTTCCATTAGTAGCCTTGGTTCAGACAAGTCTACTGGTCAGTATTTTGCATGGAAATTTTGATGTTTAGTGTAGTTTCTGTTGTGGAATCTGGGACAAAAGTTACATTAATATAATTTGAATTTTCAAATTAAGGGGCAAAAAGATAATAACTAAAGTTGCTAAAGAAAAATCCAGTCATAAATGCACCAATCAAAAGACATACGGTAGCCGAATGGATAAGACAACATGACCCACATATATGCTGTCTTCAAGACACCCACCTCAGAACAAAAGATCAACGCAGATTGAGAGTGAAGGGATGGAAAAATATATACCAAGCAAATGGACATGAAAAAGAAGCTGGAGTAGCAATACTTATTTCAGACAAAATAGATTTTACAATGAAGGCCATAAAAAGGGACAAAGAAGGACATTATATAATGCTTAAGGGAACAATCCATCAAGAAGAAATAACTCTGGTAAACATATACACTCCCAACATAGGGGCTCCAAAATATATAAGGAAAATCTTGGAGGACTTTAAGAAATATATAGACAGCAACACACTAATAGTAGGGGATTTTAGTACCCCACTATCAACAATGGACAGATCTTCCAAAAAAAAAATCCCCAAAGATGTTGTGGCATTGAACAACACTCTAGAGGAAATGGAACTAACTGATGTATACAGAGTCATTTACCCCAAAGAAGCAAAATACACTTTCTTTTCAAATGCACATGGATCATTCTCCAAGATAGACCACATGATATGTCACAAGACAAGCCACCACAAATACAAGAAAATTGAAATCATACATAGCATCTTCTCAGATCACAATGGCTTGAAACTAGAAACCAATTTCAAGGGAAAAAAAAAAAAAACAAAAATGTTCTAACTCATCGAGACTGAATAACATGCTTTTAAGTAACAAATGGATTAATAATGAGATCAAAGATTATATTACGAAGGTCCTGGAAACAAATGACAATGAACAAATAACATCCCAAAACCTATGGGATACAGCAAAGGCAGTTCTCAGAGGAAAATTTATAACAATACAGGCCTTCTTAAAAAGGTCACAAGAAGTTTATAAAAACAACCTAACCATAAAGCTGCAAGAACTAGGGGGGCAACAACAAACAAAGCCCAGAGCAAGAAGAAGGAAGGAAATCATCAAGATCAGAGCAGAACTAAATAACTCAGAGATTCAAACCACAATTCGAAAAATCAACAGGTCCAGGAGCTGGTTCTTTGAAAAAATAAGCAAAATTGACAAGAAAAACAGAGAGAGGACCCAAATAAAGAGAATCAGAACTGACAGAGGAGAAATCACAACTGATACCTCAGAAATGCAAAAGATTGTAAGACATTACCAGAAACAACTATATGACACAAAATATGACAACCTGGATGAAATGGACACATTTCTGGAAATGTGTTATCTACCAAAACTGAACCCAGAAGAAGCAGAAAGCCTGAATAGGCCAATAACAACTAGTAAAATTAAAGAAGTAATTCAAAATCTTCCAAAGCACAAAAGCCCTGGACCAGATGGTTACACAGGTGAACTGTACCAAACATTTAAATAAGAACTAACTGCTATCCTTCTCAACCTATACCAAAAACTACAGGAAGAGGGAAGACTCCCAAACCCTTTCTATGAGGCCAATATTATTCTAATCACAAAACCAGGGCAAGATACAACTAAGAAAGAAAACTACAGGCCAATATCTCTGATGAAAATAGATGCTAAGGTTCTCAACAAAATATTGGCCAACCAGATTCAGCAGTACATTACAAAGATCATACACCATGATCAAGTGGGCTTCATCTCAGGGATGCAAGAATGGCACAACATTCATAAATCAATAAATGTAATAGACCATATCAACAAATTGAAAGACAAAAACCATATGATCATATCAATAGATGCTGAAAATTCATTTCATAAAGGACAGCAACCATTTATGATAAAAACCCTCAGCAAAATGGGAATACAGGGAGCATACCTCAACATCATAAAGGCCATATATGAGTAACCTGAAGCCAACATCATACTCAATGGGCAAAAATTAAATGCTTTCCCCCTAAGATCAGGAATGAGACACGGCTGTCCACTTTCTCCACTTCTATTCAACATTGTCTTGGAAGTTCTAGCTATAGCCATCAGAGAAGAAAGAGGAATCAAAGGTATCCAAATTGGAAAGGAGGAAGTCAAACTGTCATTATTTGCAGATGATATGATAGTGTACATACAAAACCCCACAGGCTCCACCAAATACCTACTCAACCTAATAAGCAAATTTAGCAAAATAGCTGGGTATAAAGTCAATATCCAGAAATCAAAAGCATTTTTGTATACCAATAATGAAACAACAGAAATAGAAGTGAAAAAAACAAATCCCATTTACCATAGCAACAAGAAAAATAAAGTACCTAGAAGTCAACTTAACTAAGGAGATAAAAGACCTGTACTCAGAAAACTACAGAACAACGAAGGAAGAAATCAAGGAAGATACAAATAAATGGAAGCATATAGCATGTTCATGGATGGCAAGAATTAACATCATTAAAATGTCCATACTACCCAAAGCAATCTACATATTCAATGCAATCCCAATTAAAATACCAATGACAGAATTCACAGAAATAGAAAAAAATACTTTAAAATTTATATGGAGCCAAAAACGCCCACGAATAGCCACAGCAATCTTGAGAAGGAAGAACAAGGTAGGAGGAATCAAAATACTGGACTTCCAGCAATAGTACAAGGCCACTGTCATCAAAGCCATCTGGTACTGACATCAGAATAGACATATAAGTCAATGGAACAGAATAGAAAGCCCAGAAATTAACCCAGGACTCCATGGTCAACTTATATTTGACAAAGAGGAAAGGAACATAAAGTGGAGTAAAAACAGTCTCAACAAATGGTGTTGGGAGAACTGGACAGCAACATGCAAAAAGATAAAACTAT